>CACRXK020002337.1:0-44384 GCA_902702795.2 Paramuricea clavata | reverse complement strand
GAGTTTGCAATAAAATGATTTAAAATTCTCGCTTGCAAATAAGTTTGCTTTCTTATTTATTTAAAAATTTCAATATCATAAAAAAGGGAATCAATATTAAAGATACACTGAAATTATATGCTGTCTTGTTTAGTTGTTTCATATACGCAAAGGTCGTCGGGTTTTAAATCCATTATAAAATCAATATTTAAAACAAACTTACCTTCGTTAACGTCGGCTCCCTTCTTTTAGCCGATTCTTTCGCAGTTTCTTTCTCAGAGAGCTTTTGAAATTTACAAAATCTTGCAAAAATGCGAGCAAAATGAAATATATTTGCAAGAAATTTATCAATCATCAAATCAAGAAATGTTTGCTATTTCGCTGTCGTCATGCAGTCGTTATAATGCAAACTTTAAATTGGACCAATCAGTGTCCGCTATTCGTGACAGTCCGCCATATTTTTGAGATCAGTGAGGATGACCACCCACCCAACACCGTTGGTGACCCACGCCCGCGATATTTGATGAACTTTAGACTCCGCTAATGCTTTCGTTTCCCCGGGTGTAAATAGCCGGGGGGAATTAGTACCCTCGCACGGCGCTTCGCGCCGTCGGCTCGGGGAAAATCCAGGATTCATAATTAATTGTGTAAACGTTCTCTGGTTAAAAGGATTTATTTATTACTTATTTATTTATTTAGTAATAAATCAATCTTTTTAACCAGAGGACGTTTACACAATTAGTTTTACATATTGCCCACTTTGAGATCCCTTGACTGAAATGTAAATCAGGCTTTAAATTCCCAGCAATTCCTAGCTTATGAGGGGTTGGGGGAGGGGGTACACTGACTGATGCATAATTCTGTTCATACTTATTATATTTCAACAATATATACAACAACCCTCTTAACTATATACAATATTTACAAACAATGAAAATATACAGTAAACAGATCAAGTCTGTGGAGCATCGTGTGGACAATGTGATCGCAGGTGACCTTCATTGGTGCCTTGCACTTGCTACATTGTCTGGCTTTTCTCTTTGGCAGTGGGAGACTTCCTGTTGATTTCCGCTTTTCTGCCTCCAATAATGCTGTTTTTTTCTGCAACTAAAAATAATTCATCAAATTAATATATAAGTTATATCAAAAGAATAATAATGTAATTTGTTGTCTGCTTTGTATATGATAATATTTGTGTTGGTGTTAACAATTGTTCGCCAAAGGTGAGGTGATTTATATCGGGGAATATTTGCAGAGACAAAGTTAAGGTGAATATTCCCCGACAATCACCAAGTCTGAGGCTTGTCAATGGAAAAGCTCAGCAGCTTAATGGGTTAAAAAAATTTTTACCGAGACTTGTCTGCATCTGAAGCCGTGTTTACACTACGAGCCTAAGCCTGGCCTAGGTTTGGACTAGATTTTGGTAGTGTCGACTTCGACCGCCAGTAGACCACTAGACCATGCACTTCGACTGCCACTAGACCAAGAAATCTGGGCCACCTTTCCTGATGGGCCCAGATTTCGTGGCCTAGGCCAGGCCGAAGTGCATTTACACCACAAAAATCTAGTCCAAAGGTAGGCCAGGCTTAGGCTCGTAGTGTAAACACAGCTTGAGAATTACCTAACTGGCGCCCAACATGGTGTGTTTACACCAGATACTGTACCTGGCTAAAGCCCTGAGACAAATCAAAATAGATCATTACATACACATAACATGAAGTAGTGACTTTGAAGAAGTAAATAAACATAGAAATTGGTCAGAAATTGGCTTCAATTGACCTGTATTTAAACTATTAACCACTTGAAGGCAAACTCAATTTAACAACACATTCCAAATACTTTTATGTCTAGTTGACATCTACATATTAAACTATGAAAATGTAGCATGAGAGCCTTGCCTTACAAAGCTTTTATTTCATGTTGTTCACTTGCCTTTGGTGGCAAACTATTAAATGTCCGAGAGTGAATTCCAAATTTATAGCAACAAATATTACTATTATACATAGTGTAAGCGGGTCTTTATAGAGTTATCTGGTTTTTGCCGTGAAGAGTATTGAATATTTAGATTATGTCAAGGATGAATATGTAACAGCTTCAAAATGCCGCAAACGAACAATTTATGCATATATTTACCTGTCTTCTTTCACGAGCTGAAATCGCCTGAACTTGTGGCCCTGAAACAACGCAATCTTGACTAGGTATCGCGCCTTTCTTCAGCCATCTCTTAGTCGTGAATTTTTCCGGTTCTTGTGGATTAAAATCAAGCCGTTGTTCAAAATCTGTGACCTTGAAATGTGCTGAGCAAAGCACCGAAGTGCTTGATGGCTGCCATTGCGGACGATGTCTTTGGACAAAACAAGCCCATTTTGGTCGGACAGAACTATCGCTAGGGAAGCGATGCATCGAAATTCCTTCTGTTTTCGAATTGTTTTTGCAACTGACTTTTCCAGGTCCGCCTGCAACACAATACTTTCCAAGAGATTTCCCTTTCGCTCGGCTGTTTTGAGTCTCGGCCATAACAAATTGACAAATTCACCTTTGGAATGAACGCGCGAGTACAACCAGTGACGTCACGCCATCAATTTGACCGCGCCGTGAGATGGGACAAACAAAGGTCATAGATGGCACACTTTGTAGCTTAAAAAATCGACTTTAAAGAATCGCGGGGCGAAAATAAAATACAGCATGATATTCAGCGTACTTTAAACTATAAATTCAGCACAATTTCAGAAAAAAATTTCAGCCGTTTCATAAACACTTTTAACCGTCACATTGACATCCCTACAGTTTACTTACAACTGAAACGCCGACACAAATCTCTTAATTCATCTTCATTAATCTTTAACCCACCATCAACTTCCTTCCCTACACCGTTTCACGATAACATAGTCGTAGGGACCCATGCACTACCCAGTTATCCAATATATATGCCGGTGTCAATATTAGCGAGCTTAATTAGTGTAGGTCGGGAACAAGAAAGCAAACAAACTCATTAGTGAAGCAAATGATTGCAGAAGAAAACCTGTCGTCTATCCATCCGGCGTATGAAAATAATACAGTTCAGGGATCAAATTTAACACAGGGTTAATGATTCAGAAAAGTTCTAGGACCCAATAGAACGTCGTATTTGTCCCAGCTTGAAATGTAAGCGTAATTCCACGACGAGCGAAATGCGGAAAATTTCGCGCGAAAACCGCACACTTGTGCGAAAATTTTCTCTCGTCGCCAAAACACAAGCATTTGATTGATTTCGTTATTTTTTCATTCAGAACACAAGCATTTGATTGGTTTCGCTATTTTGTCATTCAGAACACAAGCATGTGATTGGTTTAATTTCGCTATTTCCATTTCGCAACGGAGTAGAAACGAATTCAACTACCTGGCGAAGAGAAATATTTCGTAGAGCGGAAACAATCCAAAATCATGTTGCGCATGCGTTCAACCTTTTCGCGCAAAATTTTTCGCATTTCGCTCGTGGAATTTGGCCTTTACACATATACAAGACGTGATAATCTGTATTTTGCCTTTATACACAGAGCAACGGCGACGTCTAAAACCTCCGAGGGATCGAGTTTAATTATTTATTTTTGCTCATTTTCTTGTATTAATATATGATATTATTAACCGTCCTCGTTGCACTTTCGTCCGGCCTGTTGACGTTCTTAGTATAATTTTAAAACAGTAGTTCTTTATACTTTTGAAAGTCACGTCCCCGTACTAGATTATAAGCCTTGTATGCTTATAAAGTTAGCTATTAAATTACATCGTGACCCACAGTTATATTCCGAGAGAGTTTGTAATCCTTGCGGTAGAAAAATGCGAAAGTGCACTTTCGAAATCTTCCAATGTGGACATGTTGTGATTTTGGCACGCATCAGCAAGACAAAAAATTTCATGCAATATCGCGTTACCAGAAGTAAAGAGATAGTGCTAATTATCGCGGACCAATCAGAATACTGCGTTCGCTGGAGAACGCATTATTTTTTTTCTGTTGGACACGACTGCAGGCGTTTCCTTAGCCTAAGCCCTTAACCAAAACGAGTGTTCTGCAGGCTATGCCAACTATGGCTATAGTATGGCATTTTAAGAGAACGATGCTTTGCATGCTATTTCATGGGTTAATTAAATGTACTTTTGCCTGCCAAAAAGCTAGTACACTATACTGCATACACAATAGAATGGCATGTGCATTATTTAAGCATGCAACGCAACTATAGGGGCAAGTCAGTGGGATTGAAGCATGTGCATGGAATATTTTGTTATCATTAATCATGCGGTTTTGTTTTGTTATGTTAGGCCTGTGTCGAATGATTAAAAACAAGGTCCTCAACTCTAGTTTTCGAAGTAACGTAGCTTTAATTCGACGTCGACCTTGGATGCAAGTTTTGCTCCATGTTGTTCGATATTCAGTTCTTAAACGACTTCGCATTAATTAGATAAATTCGAAAGAAAGGCAAATTGGCAAAGAATTGTATTCAAGCGAAGTAAAACATCAGCCCGCCCACGGTATACAGGGTGTCCCCCAAACCCCCCAAAACTATTGGAATAACGTATTGTTAGAATTTGAATGCCCTAGCACTAAGCTGAACGCAAAGATGCGTAAATTATTGACATGCAGGGTGCAAATATTAAATATTGACTTATTAAGAAATTAAAATATTTTTGTAAAGCTCACGAATTTCTGCTCTTGGGAATTTAAAGCTAACAACTTCTTATTAAATTAAACAGTTTCTTTATGCATAAAATTTACTTATGTCAAGCTGTTATGCACTTTTGCGTTCAGCAAAATGCTGAGTCATTCAAATTATTTCAACGTTATTTCAATCGTTTTGGATTTTATGGGGATACCCTGTATATGAGAAACATTAAAGCGGTCACAGACGAGCAAGTTTTCTATGACGAGTTTCCAGTATGTGACAAGTTTTATTTGTTCGTCTGTACGCGCAACTTTGACAATTTTATCTATGACAAATGCACTTGTTCAAAAGCTAGCATGCTAGCTTTTGAACAAGTGCACTTGTCATAAAAAAATTGTCAAAGTACAAACTTTGTTCGTCTGAAAACTTGTCAAGTAATCTGAGCATTCGATGTGATTGGCCAGCGGACCATTATAATTTTTCTGTCGTGGCGGCGATAAACACCTTACGTTGGACTGATTTGGGAATAACAAATCTGTTAAAATTGCTCTGCAGATCTAGAGCTAGAGAGTTTATGGAATATTAAGTCAGAATCTTTTCACGTGCTCGCGTTTTCCGCTGTACTATTACATTGCTGCTGGGCTAACAAGGGGGAATTTCGTTCCCGACCAATCAGCGCATTTGTTGACAATTTTTCTCTTAGCCAATCAGAATGCGTAATTGGTTATTGTAGGTAGTTTCCCTGCGAGCACGGAAACCCAATTCCGGTAAAAACATACATTTGAACGGAAAATATAAGGTCTTAAATGAAGCTTCGAGGGGGTTAGGATTTTCAAATGTTTTTATTGGATTCAAAGTGACAAGGTAAAATAAGAAATTTTCTAAACATTTGCCGCTGGGATTTGCGTTTTATTGCCTAGTTCTAAAATTATCTGCATTCGAACTTACGCGCTTTTTATACGCCGCTGTTCGAATGCCGATAACTGTTTTTGTAATTAAAAGCATTGAATAATCTGTGTGGTCTTAAAATAATTGTTGAGTCATGCATTGAATGATATTGTGGTTTAGTAAAAAGGTTCCAAAAATGGGTACAAGCTTCCATAGTATTGTCGTTCTGATGTCACAGATATTAGAGTAACGGTAGGATAGTAAGATTAAGAAAGAGTTTATGGTTAGATTCTCATGTTTCGCCCACGATAAAGTCAGGTTAGGGATGGGTTTCGGTTACGGTCAAGATCAAAGAAATATATTTGCGACCTAAACAATGATTTATTCATCATATTTACAATAATGACGTTACAACGATTAAGTTAGTGTTGAGCTTACAGTTACGATGAGTTAGGAGCTTACGATTGTATTTAAACTGGGGTTGTTAATATGGAAAGGTGGTGCCGTTTTGATATATCGTCAAATTAAGGAGCAAGTCAGCATTTACTACTGATAGGTATACTAGTATGATTCTTATTTGATTATGTATTTTATTATTTGTTACTATCAGTCATTAAAATCATTGTTGATAGGGACACTGGCGCAAGTTAAAATTTCTTAAGAACAACTACCAGTACACGGTGCACATGCATGATTCTGATTCTGAGGTTTTCAGCTTAAAATTGTCGAGTTTTGTGAGCCAAAAATATAATAAAGCCATAACTCATAAGCCAGCCTACTAATCGGCATCTATAGTAATTCATGGCTGATGCATGGCTCACCACATTGTTGTTGTCTCGGATTCTATTCCACTTACTTTCACAGCTAGTACCATTCCCTGAATATCCCATATTGCAAACACATGCAAATGAGCCATCTGTGTTATTACATTCAGCATTATTGTGACAGTTGTCAATTTGAAGAACGCATTCATCAATATCTGCAAAATATCATAAAAAATAATTATAAAATACAGTGTACATGTGTTACTAGAATAATGTAGCAAATTGCTTGGGGGGGGGGGAGGGCTCAAAATTTCCCGACCCCCAAACTAATTTTTGCGAGAAACAATTACAGACGCTTTATCGTAACTGTCTCCTCCCATAAAAATTCAAATAATTAAGTTTGCTATGAAAACAAACCCTGGATGAGACAATTACTGGGGGCGGGGAGAAAAAGACCCCCTAGCTATCTTGGGAATTATTACTTTATGAGTTTATGGGCGTGTGGCCCATGGGCCCATGTGCTATTGTTTAGTGCATTTACATTTTAAGGTGTAGAGAAAGTCTAATAATTAATCCAAATACAAATCATTTGGAACTTCATTAATATTTGAATATAATAGAGGCTATAGTAAACTGACCTTGGCAACTATTTCCATCTCCTGAGTACCCAGTATTACAGGTGCAGTTGAATGAACCTTCAGTATCTGTACACGTAGCGTTGTGGTGGCAATCGTGACGTTCTTCAGAACATTCATTAACATCTAGATTTACATTGCAATGAACGTGGTTATCATCAGCATGTCAGTTGCAATCAATAGACCTTTTCCCTTTTAAGTGAAATTTTGATCTAGACAAGTCTGGACAAAAATTTCATCACAGCTTGAAAGAGCATCACAAAATTAATATTCCGAAGTTTCGTTGCAAAATGTTGTAAAATGCGGATAATATATAGCCTTGCGAAGTTTGCCGTTTTTCAGTCATTTTGCATTACAATCTAACATTTTGCATCAGTTTGATCATCTGATGCAAAATGTTAGATTGTAATACAAAATGACTGAAAAACAGCAACTTTCGCAAGGCTATATTATCCACATTTTACAACATTTTGCAACGAAACATCGGAATATTACTAATTTTGTGATGCTCTTTCAAGCTGTGATGACATTTTTGTCCAGGCTTGTCTAGATCAAAATTTCACTCATAAGGGGAAAGGTCTATTGACAATTGAGTTTTTCATGAATAACTATGCTGCATCATTTAGACTGCCTTGCATGCATCATTAGGCTCCACCAAATATTTGGGAATGTTTTCATGCATGATTATTTGAAAACATGGAGACCAGCCCAGAGCACACACGGACACGGTAACCAGTCTAGACTTGATTGGCTAATATGCATGTCTGTTTCATTTGAATAGATAGTCTGTCTACATGCATTTTACGAATACCATATTTTTGTCCACTTACTTTCACAAATAACACCATTCTCGGTATATCCTTCATTGCAAATACATACAAATGAGCCATCTGTGTTATTACATTGAGCATTACTGTGACAGTTGTCAAATTCAGGAGCGCATTCATTAACATCTGTGAAATATCATAATAAATAATTATAGAATAATTATATTCATGCCTTTGGTGTTCCTGTAATAAAAAACTTTAATATTATTAATAACATTATATAGTAATAGCAGCCAGTAATAATAAAACTAATAAATATAAAATAAACTGTGTTTACTACAACGATAAACTTCGCTTTACATGTAATTTATCAGTGTCTATATTTCAACACTGACCCTAAATGATACAATAATTGGATCAGACAATCCTAAACGGGAAATTTAAATGCTTTCCGCGTGGGCATTTTAAAATGTCGGACAATGAAAACGTGAATTATACGAACTATACAAGTATTATATAGTAATTGGCCATTGAGGGCGGGCTCGCGTTAATCTAATCCGAAATGTTTCATAAAAGGTTTCATTCACTTAAAAAAATTATTGAGTAATTTCAGTTCGGTGTCGAAATTAATTTGGTAATGGTAATGGTAATGGTTTATTAACACATTTAGTAGTAGTTACGCTAATTTACAATGTGTTTACAAATTTGGGTATAAAAAGGTATATATTCTATATATTTACATGTCATTCATTAAAATTAAAGTTTTACTAATCTATATCTATTTACAATTATGCATACCTATTTGTACATTAACTGATAAAATTTTAAAAATGATGATCCTAATCAACTAATCTAGAATTATATAAGTATATACAGTAAACTGAAGGACTGTGTTTAAAACGTTCGGTTTTAGAGGGGAAATTATATAATTTCTGACTGTTAGTTCTTCTTTCTTTTTGCCTAATGTATTTTAGTTTCTTTGGTAAGAGGCTATAAAGTTTATGGTTTGGTTCCAGCATTTTTTTAATTAGAGATACACATAATTCGTCCCTACGTTCTTCCAAAGTTTGTAATTTTGTCTCAGTTATTGCTTGGTCGTAGTCTAGGTTTGGGTAAATTATTCTAAGTACTCGTTTTTGAATTCGTTCAATGCTCTTTTTCTGCTCTTGGGTTAGACCTCCGTTCCAAATCTCTGCACCATATTCTAAAATAGGACGAATTACTGAACAGTAAAATGCTAACAAATCATCCATGGGGGCACCATAACTCTTCAAGATCTTTAATAAATACAGACGCTTGGCCGCTTTCTTTGTAATATATTCCGTATTAGTTTTCCATTTAAGATCGCAATCTAACCATATTCCCAGTAACTTATATGACTTCGTTCGAGAAACATTATGACCACCAACATAAATTGTATGGAGGTTATATTTTTCCTAAAGTCAATAATCATCTCCATACACTTTTTATAGTTTAGTTCCATTCCTTCGTCCTTTGCAAACTGTACCACCTTGTCTACGTTCATTTGAGTATTACCGATTGGGATGCCACCTAAATGGTCACTGACATTGATTACTTCCGATAATGTTGTGTCATCCATAAACATCGCTACGTCCTGGTCTTCTACGGCATTACATATTTGATCTTGGTTATTGGGTATAATAGACGTTGGTAATTGGTTTATTTTTATTATAAACGCAGTAGGACCCAACTTACTCCCTTGTGGAACGCCTCCCTTGATTCTTTTACAATCAGACTGTTCTCCATGGAAAGACGTTACTTGTGATCTGTTATAAAGATATGATGCAAACCAACCAACCATAGCCGGACGAACGCCGATTTGCAGCACATTATGATTGATCAAGTCAAATGCCTTTCGAAAATCAAGAAACGTAATACGAACAATTCTTTGGGGGCTTTCCATTGCCATATGCCATTTATGTAACAAATAAATCAACGCATGTATTGTAGATGTTCCGGGCAGACCGCCAAATTGACTGCTACTGATTTTATCATAAACATCCTCATAAATCCAATCATTAACGTATAATTCTTGTACCTTTGATAATGTAATCGTTAATGAAATAGGTCTTAAAAGGTCTACCCTAGAGCAGGGTTTACTTTTAGGAATCCCACACACCCTCGAAATTTTCCAAATTTCTGGGAATACTCTGCAAGTAAATGATTCGTTAAAGATGTAACATAACGGCTCGGCGAAGTATTTTGCGAATGTTTTTATTATCTTTACATTCGGATCGAACGGACCGCTTGCTTTATTCGGGTTAAGTTTACTTAACTTATTTGCTACACTATCTGCAGTGATGTTCGGTAGTTGTTCTACCATTCCAACATTAAACCAGCTATCATGTACTTCCGAGTAATTACTAGTAAGACTAGTAAAATATTCGTTCATCAGATTAGCTGTGTCTTTTGAATTTAGTGGGGTATCAGACTGTGGGCCATTTAGAATAAATTCCTGTTTACTCTGTCCAGTAATGTTTTTTATATTTTTCTACCACTGCTTTGAATTGGAACAACGAGCAGGTTTGATTTTTTCACTGTAATATTTCTGCTTCTCTTTCCGAATTTCTGAGGTAATTTTATTACGAAGCGATCTGTATTCTTCCATTCTCCCACGTTGGTACATTTTATTTCTGTTAGATATCATTTGTTTAATCCTCCCAGTCATAAAGGGTTTGTCATCTTTATGGACCTTGACAATTTTTGTTGGAAAACAGTTATCAATCATTGCATTAGTAATCGATAAAAAGGCGTTCACTTTGGTGTTAATACACGAGGCCTCGTAAACCGCTGACCACGTCTCTAGACCGATACAGTCTTCAAACAAGCGCAACCTCGTTTCTTTAATGGGTCTCACTGTAATCTTTTTTATCTCATTTTTACCCCGAGCTTGTTCTTTCGATTTCCACATAATAGCGCTGTGGTCTGAACAGCCAATCGGTGCCAGAGATACTGGTGTTTCATAAAACGAATGTGCATTGGTCAGGATTAAGTTTATATATATATATATATATATATATATATATATATATATATATATATATATATATATATATATATATATATATATATATATATATATATATGGTGTCTCACCAAAAAAACTTGCGCTGTTTGATTTAATGTAACATAAAAACTATAAAAGCTATTGCACTCAAGTAAGTTTAATTGCATTCAGAAAGGGCTAACTTAGATTTTGATATATGACATTTGAATATCCGTCAATATTTACTGAGCTATCGATGTTTTAAATCGAATAAGCATATATTTGACAATGTTAAAAATTTGCATAAAATTGCCAATCAAATATTATTTGGTTAAACTTGATTATACAGTTTTATTGTGGCCAAAAGAACGAATAAAAAACATAATTGTTGGATAAACATTTATTCATTTATCATAGAAAGTATGTCCCCTTGCACGTATACAATGTCTTGCACGGGAAAACATAAAAGCCAAACTCTTTGATCTTTTGTTAATCGAAGCATATTCGAAAGGCGAACGAGGACCAACTTTATAATACGAACTCTCAAAGGACGTCAAATATGCTTTCGAACGTTTTTAAATTTTTCATGCTTATTTCGCTTCCCAAGAAACACGAAAGGTTAACTTATACTAAGACATTACCCGAAATTAAGGTTGAGTTGAAATGCTGAAATTGAATTGTTAATTTTTATGGAAAATGGCAATTTGTTTTCATATAAATTTGATCACCATGCATGTTTCTCGATTTTTTTACTCATTTTTAAAGCGTGCGCCACATTCAAACGTTTGTATCTCACGTTATATTACATGACATTTTTAGGGCTGTATATCAAAATCTAAGTTAGCCTTTCCTCAATACAATATACCTTATTTGAGTGTAATAGCTCTTATAGTTTTTACCTTACATAAAATCAAACAGCGTCCAGTGTATATCAGCCTTGAGTTGCCATTTTCGCGTCGAAGAGCCAAAAATATAGACTTTCGGAGAATATTTTAGCTGTTTACTATGAAATATGTTTGTGTGACAGTTGATAATCTTACTGACAAAGGCCAACGGTTTCTAAAAAGCTAAAGTACGTCGAAATCAGCTTTGGAATAGACTATATTTTCACTGGGGAAACATGAACTAAATGGATACTTACATCAACAGTGAATTTTGCTCATGCCTACAGAGCTAGTTGGATTAAAACGGATGTTTAGAAGTAAGTGACAATGTGAACTTTGTGAGTTATACTTTCATTAAAATGTTCCAGAAGGTCTCCTAATGCCAAACTACACGTGTGACAGAGCTGTGAGTATGCCCACATTTCAATGTTTATGTTGAAATGACCCATCTTCTTTCAGGCATAGTTTAAAAATTAGGGTATGCTCATCACTTAAAACTAGCTTTAAATCAAAGTTTTATCTATAGTCTTTTTAATAGAATTAAAATCATTCATGGGAAAAATGTGCCAAAGGGTTGAAATTGCCTTTGTAAATGTAGTACATTATTTTTGATATGTTTGTGTTAGTATTTTCAAAAGGTGTTCTGGAAGGAAAATATGTCTTGAACAATACTGGTTGACCCTTAAATTATAACTAGTGTTATGTAAATCACAGAAAATTAAATTATATTGTTGAGTCTGTTTACCTGGAAAAACTTAGAAAATTGAATAAGTCAAGAATCTGACTATGCTCATCACCCAAAACCACGTTTTCCTAATTGCTTTTTCACCTGGGTTAATTTATGGCAATGCCAGTTATATATGCGACCACGAAAAATGCGTGCGGCACTTTTTTTGGACACTGATGATGGTAACATTTGATGTTGTCTTATATTGCCATCCTCTTATCATAGTATAACTTAACTCATTTTAGTGAGTTTGTTCATTAAACAGTTGTGCTCACTATATGGTAATGGTAATGGTAATGGTTTATTAACACATTTAGTAGTAGTTACGCTAATTTACAATGTGTTCACAAATTTGGGTATAAAAAGGTATATATTCTATATATTTACATGTCATTCATTAAAATTAAAGTATTACTAATCTATATCTATTTATAATATGTATAAAAACCACTAATGCATACCTATTTGTACATTAACTGATAAAATTTTAAAAATGATGATCCTAATCAACTAATCAACTAATCTAGAATTATATAAGTATATACAGTAAACTAAAGGACTGTGTTTAAAACGTTCGGTTTTAGAGGGGAAATGATATAACTTCTGACTGTTAGTTCTTGTTTCTTTTTGCCTAATGTATTTTAGTTTCTTTGGTAAGAGGCTATGAAGTTTATGGTTTGGTTCCAGCATTTTTTTAATTAGAGATACACATAATTCGTCCCTACGTTCTTCCAAAGTTTGTAATTTTGTCTCAGTTATTGCTTGGTCGTAGTCTAGGTTTGGGTAAATTATTCTAAGTACTCGTTTTTGAATTCGTTCAATGCTCTTTTTCTGCTCTTGGGTTAGACCTCCGTTCCAAATCTCTGCACCATATTCTAAAATAGGACGAATTACTGAACAGTAAAATGCTAACAAATCATCCATGGGGGCACCATAACTCTTCAAGATCTTTAATAAATACAGACGCTTGGCCGCTTTCTTTGTTATATATTCCGTATTAGTTTTCCATTTAAGATCGCAATCTAACCATATTCCCAGGAAAAATATAACCCCTATACCCCCAATTTATGTTGGTGGTCATAATGTTTCTCGAACGAAGTCATATAAGAATTACAATTGTATACAATCTAAAAAGATACATTAATTACATTATATGTATACCCTTTATATACCCTGTACACTGCGTGCATAAATTATACACGTCCTAATTACGCATTCAGTAAGTTTTTTTTAATTGACCGGGAAAAGCAAGACAACATTTTGTTCATTTATCGTTCAATTTTTAACCAAATTCAACCAAATTTTAATTAGTTCTTCCTTAGCCGATGGGAAATGCATTCAAAAAATTTCGTATGAATATGTTTCGTATTTTTTTACTTATCGTGCTGACAGACAAACACACATACACACATATACACATACACACATACACATACAAACCCAGATGATTACATAACCTCCTGGCGGAGGTAACAAAGACAATAGAGCGTTTGTACATGACGTCACAGCTGCCATGTTGGTGTTTCAATTCAGATCAAAAGAATACAGTTTAATTAGACTCTTCTGCCTGGAACACCATGGTACACGGCCGCCATGGCTTTTGTTGAGTTGGTCCCTGGGGAATGAGTGGAAACGCTCTATACCGTGACATAATAATAATACTGTAGCAATAATATTATACTGCAATATTATACTCACTTCATCAAGTGCATTATTTTATGCTAACCACAAGAAAAAACCCCAGCAAGATGGCGGAAAAACATACTTTACGTTCAGGAATGTATATAAACATTGCGTAATAGGTTACGACAGCTTCACATGAACAGCCCCCCGCATTTTTCCGTGCATAATTATTCGATTTGTTTGAACAATACGTTGCTGAACGATGTTGGGATAGTTGGAATGGAACAAGCTCAATTATGTATACAGCTAATTCAAGAAAGGTTGTCCTTCAAAAATCTCAAACCTTAAACTCTAAGCAGGCAAAGAGTGATGGGAAACCTCTTTTTAGGGCTTTTTGATTGGGTAAATAATCCTAGTACACTGCTAGTTGTTAAGTGCTTTAATATCTGTTTTGCCATAGTTACAATGCAAAATTCGCACGTTTTAGGCCTTAAGCAAGAAGTTACCCATCACACCTTGCGCGCTTAAGGTTTAAGATTTTTGGAGGACAACCTGTTTTAAAACAGCTGTATATGAAATAACGTCGAAAACCGTTCATCACATAATGAAGGATGACTTTGCACTTCGCTATGTTCTCATGTATAAATAGCCGAGTGGAGTAGTACCCTCGCCCTTGGCTGTGGACGCTTCTGTAAAACGGTAAATTTTTCACAACTTTGCTTGTTTGGTTGATCAGTCATATTAAGGAAAGTTTAATATGCCTGATTATAAAAAACATTTTAATTTAGAACGCCAATTTTGAAAATTGTCTATTTTGTTTGCACGAACTCATTGGGAATCGGGTATTATACGATCAAGTGTCTTTCCAGGCATCATACTGTCTAATACAATTTGTTAACATTAAAACTAATAATGCAGCAATAACGCATTATTTTACATCATAAAGGAAAAAGAGTTGAATGGCACCGTTATATTTGTATATATATACATGGGACTTTGACAAGAGGTACTCAATTTCTAAATACCCTATATAATTGCCAAAGGACCATGATAAAATACAACCTCGTCCCCAGGGCCTATTGAGGAAGGAGGCGAAGCAGCAAAGGCCCTGGTAAAGGCTGGTCACGTGATGCTTCAAATTTTGAATATTTCAGAATATTTAACTTTTCAAACCGGGGGTGCGGGCCGCTTTGATTTTATCAAACATGGCCGTGCAAAGGGGCGATAGAAGCTTTTGCGACTGAAACTATGATGATAAACTTTTCAACTGACAGTGGAAATAAATATATAGTCTGCGATGTTCTTCAAAAAAATATGGAATATAATCAACAGCAATACTTGTCGAAGATCAAGATTCAAAGAGAAGAGTCTAAACACTGACTGACAACAGTAAATATTTCTTTTCAGCTTGGAAGCGTGTTTTATAATATTTGTCGTTTGGGAGTCAATAACATACTGTCACTACTGTCAGTGAAGAATTTGATTTGGGACTTTGATGTACCTTTATGAAAAGATTACTACTGAATACAAATGTGCATGTAAAATGTGATTAGAACGTTTTAATATGAACAGTTGCACTGTCATTGACTCAATATATTTTAATGTGGGACAAACATTAAAAACATTAAAGTACTGTGCCAAGTGACAAAATTCCATGCCGACCATGGGTTACGTATGTATGCATTTTTATTAAACGTTTATACCAATATACATTATTTTAAACCTTTGTTGTGTGTGAATTTTGTGTGTTGATTTTATGATATTTGACAACCATGAATATTAATAATATAATATGTTAACAGCAAGTTTACAGTATATCGTATAATACAAAAGCAATATCACAAGACTCAAGTACTGTACATGGTCTAATAGATGTTTCTTAGTCAGCAAATATGCTCTTTGACATTGTGGCAATCAGGTATTCTTGGGGCTTTTAGCTTGGTTTTTCACTTTTTTGATACAACTATAGAATACCCACAACTTTCACACCTTACCGCTATTAATTCCTTGTAAACATTGTCAATTTACTCAAAATTGATCTAATATGATTGCCTCATTCTTCAAAACCCCCCAGTCAAATTTGAACCAAACTAACATACTCATATGATTTAATCTCTAAACTTTACTCTTAAACTATTTTGAAGTGATTCTTGTACTTATTTATGTGTCAATGAATGCAGAAAAATGGCGAGGTATTCTATAAGCATTCCGGCATGTGTGTTTTTGAACCTTCACTGTTGAGAGAGCATGCCATGGGTCTCCCCAAATTATCTGAGCACTTCAACCAGACCAACAGCTGCCAAATGGCAACTACTATGCTCAGAGGTGTAACTTACACTTGCCCGGGGCAAGTGAATATTTGCCCGGGGCAAGTGAATATCATGACGGGCAAGTAAAAGATTCCTCTTGGTTGCCCGAACAGGCAAGTTGCTTTGCCACAAAAAGCTGGCCAGCTTTCAGTTTATATTATTATTGTCAGATAGAATAAAGGCTATTCGACGACATTGGTTCAAGCTGGCAAATTATCTGCATCAAATTCATCTAAATTGTTTGATTATATTATGCATTGATTCTCTTTTTGGTTATTAAATGTTTATTCATGATATGATAACGAAATATGGCAGGACTTAATTTATGGCAGGACTTAATTTGGGACTTTATTAGTCCTGTTGTCTGTGCCTTCAATTTCTTATTGTAAAACTAATAAAAAAATAAATAAAAAATAATGGTGATTAGTGTTACATTAAATTAAATAAGTGTACTTGATTCAAATTTTGTTTAATATGTGAGCCAAAGCTAGATCTGAGGTAGTCTAGATCTGAGGCAGTAACATAGCCAATGCCACTAGTCCAATGAGTGGATATGTTGTCTCCCTAATTTATACTGGCCCGCGTAGGTACCCCATTGCCTGATGGCAACTGGATTTTATTCAGGGCAACCAATTTTCATGTCCAACTTGCCCTGAGGGCAAGTGGTCAAAAAAGTTAAGTTACACCACTGATGCTGTATACAAATTATATGCCTGAAAGGTAACTTACATCATATTGTGTCATTTAAATACTACATGTAATACTTGTATTCTCACAGTGTATTAAGATATACAAATGCACTTGTGATGCCCAAAGAATTGCCACAAAAAACCCATAAACCACAAATCAGTCAATTTCAGTAAGTAGGGCAAACTGGGGCACATTGCAGCTCAATGGGTTAATAACCATAATTGCAAGAGGTCAGTACAGTCTGTAACAATAAGTAATTCAGGAATTCACACAATTCTCAATAGTTAAATGATTATCGGATTTCATGTTAAATGATTATCGGATAATGTTGAGCATCAAGAATATATGTCCTTCATACATTTATAATAATATTCAGGCTAAATATCATAGTTATTATTTTATGTACTATAGTTGTATCAGGTATAAAGATACGAGGTGAAGCCAAGTATCTTTAGGTCTGATAAAGCATACACTGCGAATGTTTTAAATTGCTCAACTGATGGTCCCCAAAACAAATAGTACTTTATTACAAGGCGGCAAAATGTATTTAAATTAAAAGAGATGAATAATCTTGTCACTTGATACATTTGACACCAGGTGTCTTGTACTTGTCCATAAGAGACCCCTTGTTATTGTATCATGTTTTGAGAATGAGTTCAATTTTGATATTTGTTGTTGATCTGAGCAAAATATTGATTATTGATTTGCCTACTGAGGCACACAGTATTGAACAGTCAATTGTGGTGAGTGATGCTGAACTGCCTGTTGTATGTTGTGAGTGATTTTGAGCGCCTGTTGTGATGAGTGACACTGAATTGCCCCAATTGTGGCTCAGGGAAAAATGTACCTGCTGACTTGTCAAATAATCTCCTTAAATAATGTTCTGGGAAGTAATTTGTGTAATTGATTACAAACAAAAACAAGAGCTTGTTAACAGTATAATGAGGAAATTAATTCCCTCTCATTATATTATTCAGCCTTGATAAAGCATATGGAGGCTTTCTGTCTGATTTGACCCTCATGCATGTAATCGTTTGGGAATGCCTGATCATTAAGATCACAACATTTGTTGTGAAGCTTGGCCTTTGAAATCTAAACCCATGCAAAGCACTATATGTGTGTTCACAATGTTCTTGGGATAAGAATGAAAATCAAATAAAATATTTCAACTCAATTAAATTCAGGAAATGTTAATTAACCATGGCGGTCAACCAGGTTATACTCAGGGCATATGGCTAACATAAGCATTTAAATTCCAAGTGCATACGATGTTGACATTCCTTGTTTTTCAGACATTCTTTGAGCCTTGTACTCCTTTTAACTGTTTATAAATATACTGTATGATATTGACATTTGCAAGGAAGATCTATTGTAGCAACAATAACTATTAAATGTTTTGATGATCATGGTTATGGTGTATTGAGAGTCCATATTATTAAATTAAAGTGATTTTACATATCTGTTTTACAATCGAGGCAGCAATTTCCTTGCGACAGTAATTCATAGTATAAATACTTCTATCGATCCATTCGTTTTGCACTGTTGCTTTGTCTATTTAATAGATCTCCTTTACAGTTCAACCAAGGTTCTCAGAGCTAATTTGAAGACAATTTCAGATTTATTCAATATTTTTGGAAGAACTTTAACAGATTTTTTCATTTTAAAATAGATTTTTGTTCTTTATTTGTCGATTTCGGTGTTTATGCAATATTGACGAATATATTGTAGCTAAAGCGATCCGCGATCGCACCCCCCTGTATAGTATTTGCTCCGATATATCACGTGACAAAATAATCCACAATTTGTGGATTATTTCACCAGCCTTTACCAGGGCCTTTGCTGCCCTTCGCCTCCTTCCTGAAAAGGCCCTGGGGACGAGGTTGGATAAAATATAGATTGAAAAACATTTCGACGTACTGGTGGAACACTATTTAAATTAAACTCGCCATTATGTTATCGCAATGAGAATAATCTACACAATTTGATAACAAAAAATATGCATGCAACAATGACGCATCATGGAGATATTAAGACAATGAGGGTTGTTACAAACAATATAGATTACAGTCGAAAGTGTGCCATTATTTAAATCCTTTCGTGAGAAACATTCGATAATATAAATAAAACTGATTTACATGTCAAAACTCGCCGACACTACTTCTGCAATCTCAATTCAATTAGTAGAGAAATTGATTTCGCAAACAATTATATTTTCCATGCAACTATTATAAGTATTGCATGGAGAGGCTTCTTGGAAACGTTTGCACTCGACGCACCAGGCTTTGTAAAACGTTCTTCAAAATTTGTGGAGAAAACTGCGCTGGTGATTCAGGTAAATATCAGCTAGTAGACTTTAGTTTTAGTTTTTACTAATTTTTTCTAATAATTGTTTATGTACGCGAGAGAATCGCGAGGCATAAACGCACGATCTGGCCCCCAACTTTGAGCGCTGTAATTTTGAAGCCGATTTTCAAGGATATGTTTTCATGCAACAGTTGGCCGCGCTCTCCGCATGCGTGAAAAGACTGTGACTAGCGTTCAAGTTGGGATTCAAATTTCCAAATAAAAAAGCGTATAGGAGCCGCAGCGAGTGCGGATTGGCTGTCCCAAGTGCAGTAAAAACATTTCTGAAAGTTGCTAATTGGACGAAACTTATAGTATAGCTCAATTTAATAATATATACTGAGGAAACTGCATGTGCTTGTAAAGATGTTTGGAAATCGAGTTGGTATAAATACGCAGTGAAAGGTACTGTAGACAAAATTAAATACCACAATTATTAATAATCCAACAATTTCTGGGAAACTCCAAACGTGCACGAACATATATAAATGGCAATTTCCCCCGCCAAAATTATGGTTGCCATAGGATTTCACTTTGATATTAAGGTTTCGTTTATTTGCGGACGAAAGAAAAACGCATTCATTTCAGGCGAAAAGTTTTGTTAAGCTACGATTTTAATAAAATCTCACCGAAGTAAGCTTCTTAGAAAGTCAAATAATACCTCTACAAAAGTGTGTGCGGTAGCTCTTCAAAAGTGCGCGCGGTAGCTTTATATCGTGATATATAATTATCATTCAAAACCGTCGTTCTGTTAAGTTGTTTTGTGTGCGAATGGCAGTAATCGTCTGTCGGAAAATTTGATGGAAATTGGACAAACTGAGCTGAGCTTAACAAATCTGCAATTTTTTTCTGAAAATTCATCCCGCAGAAACGCAGATCCTTTGGAAGGAGTCATAAGAAACAGCAGTTTACAACTGGACATTACTGTCAGAAATACGCAACAACCAAGCTAGTGGCAGCTTAAGCCCATACTCGTGCAGCAACAACATGTGATCAACTGTTGGTCTATGGATTGAAGTCAATCTTTTACAATCACTAAACTATGGTCACATTAACAAAAAGGCTGTTATTGTACATACATGCACATTAGGAAAAATTAAGCAAGTTTCTAAAGCCTTCTCTAGTCTACATTAAAACCATAGCTTTCAGTCGTGATATTATGACAGTGCTCTGTTTCTCGGTATCTGGTAGATCCACTGCCAATATTAATATAACACCTAAGCAACAAGCATCATTAAAAGAGGACTGTGCTGCCGCCCATGCAGTGTATTGTCAAGAGCAGTCAACACAGAAATAAGCTAGTATATAAGCTTTCTCCTCCATTCTATATCCAGACCTTTTACGGGGGATGGAGGAGGAATTCGAAATGCGCATTTTAATTCATTGTCACTGCATGATTATCGTTTACATGGAAACGGGAAGGCTGTTGTTAATATCTTCAAATTTTCATTTCATTAAGCATAGTTAGTAGAACAGATGGTTTGGAAACTCATTAGAATAACAATAACTCATTATCTATGTTAGTCAACGTTTATTCATAAATCAGGTCGTTCACCGTCACGTGCGTATTGTATTTTTGCCCAACTAACGAATAGCAATGTTTTAAGAAAGTTACCTATCCGTGACTCGAACAATAGGATAAATTGGAAATTGCTATTGGTGGAGTTGCCAAAAATACAATACACACGTGACGGCGAACGGCCATGTTTATGAATAAATGTTGACTAACATGGATAATGAGTTATATTGTTATTCTAATGAGTTTCCAAACCTATGCATTAAGGGAGGAGTCAATATTAATGCCAGGGGGGGGGCGGAAGATATTTCTAAACTCATGGTAAATTTTTCATGGCCCCTCATTCTTTCAAAATATTTTTTTATGCCCCCCCCCTTAAATATAATAAATTTTCATAGCCCCCCTCCCTCCTTCTTGCCCTGTGATTGAACTTGCATTCCAAACATATACTAAGATCACAGGCGGCCCAATCTCGCAAGCGACACCTTGGGCCACATGTGGTGCAATTAATGATTTTCGGTGGCTGGGGGGAGCGGGAAATCAAAACAACAAGTCCAATATGGCGGGGAAATTTATCTTTATCTTGTATAAAAACCACATGGACGAATTCAATTGAACTAAATTTTGGCACAAGAATGAGTTTAAAAATCATAGTATGACAAAAAGAGCCTGTAGAGAATACCTGGAAACAGTTTTAAGAAATAATCTCGACGAGATGCAGCGAAACGTGACTATGTAAGTCTGTATAAATACAATTTATAAAGATTTTCTTAATAATTTCATATGTTATTTGAGTTTGAATCATTTGTCCTAGTTTAAATTATGTGCCTTTATGAGTTTATGATCATTTCCCAAGTTTGTTTAGGCCAAATTGCTTACAAAAGAATTAAAAACTCTTGATAAAATGAAGCTGAATTTTATTGAATTTCATCATGCTATGCATAAAATAAATAATAGCATAGTTGCCCGGGTTTCTTTTGTTTCAACAGGGTCGATTAATAACTAATCGCCCGTAGACTTTCCAAAGTCCGCGGTTCGTGGAAGCTACGGACTTTTGTCACCCGCAAGCGCGCCAAAATCACCGGTGCGTTTATGCTCCGGTGACGTCAGTGAATGCTCATTATTATTCTGTACTAACGACGCCATTTTGTAAAATTTATATTTAATATAAACCATTGATAAACAGACTCGCCATCCATTGTGAATATATGGAAAGTCGCATGAACAAAACAATAATGAACAAGACGCTCTATAGAGCGTTAACTGGGGCTATACACCGTACAAACACACACATAACCGTATATGATTCATACATGCATGCAGTACACAGTTGTTTCACTTAAGATTTATGGTTGTCCCTTGGTTGTCCCGAGCTAAGCGGAACTGTCGAATACGAGCGACAAAGGGTTGAAGATTAAACTTTTCAGTTACAGTTTTGTTCACTCTGTTCCGAACTATATCAACATGTAACAGTGCTCTGTCTATCATGCAACCTACTTTATTATTTTAATGTCTTATATACCAGTCGATTTTACTTGTCAAGGGGAGAGTGCTGCCGCTCTCAAATTGGCTAGGTTTGTATTGCAGGTAGGTGGCTCAGTTTTGCTCATGATTTTATACAATCAGACACAGTACCAATGCGGCCTATACAAACAAAACTCTCGGCGTTAGTCCACCGGCTAGGATTTATGGGAGTTAGGTAACATCGAGTTGGATTCGAGTTCGAGTTCGAGTTGGGCTTCGAGTTGGACTTCGAGTTGGACTTCGAGTTAAACTTCGAGTTGGATATTTTTCTTTACTTTTCGGGAAAATGACAATTGTATTTCACCCAAAATTTTTTGCTGCGGAGCGAGCGAGCCTGAAGCAAATTTACACATATATATGGGGGAATTTTATTTTAAACCATTGTTTACCGCAGCTGTAGGCCTACATTGTGATCGTGCGCGATCGGAAATGCTCAGTAACTTTTTGTCGATTGTGCTTCCACAACACCTTGTAGTAATTTTGAGTTACAGATTACAGTTACAGATATTGTACCCCGCACACTCCCTATATCAGGGTTTTTCAGTGACTAGTTATATTAGGACCGGAACAGGCGTGAAGCAGACCGAGGTAGACTGTGAGCTTGCAAATGGCGCCTTAAGCAGCCGCTATTAGTCCGTTACCTCATTCATGATCTGCCCCCTGACCTGGTTTCCGCACAATTTTTAAATGTTGTAATAAATCTTTTTACAGAGATACCTTTTTCATATCATGTACTTCATTAATTGTTTGTATTCTTAATTTGAAACAAAAGCACTCGTACCCTAATTTATTACATAGTAGACAGTGAGACACCGAAAAAATACACAGTGAGATATTTTCCATAACTAGATCTCCACTAGTGAAGATATCGATTAAGTGTTCATTTTCTACTAACGACTATATAATATTTTATTTTGTTATTTTTACTAACGACTATATAATAAAAAGAACATTAAATACACGGTGTCTTTAAGTTTCATCTCGTGGTGAAAACTGAAACAATATTTTTTACTCACTCAAACGTAAAATTTAGATCTTCGCACCGCCTTTAGTCTGCGATAGCAGACTAACACAGCCGCCCCCCCCCGCCCTCTCCGGCCCCCCTCTCCCACTGGAGCTGCAGAGAAACAGCAGACTAATCTCAGTGGCAGTGCCATTCTCGTACCCAGAGCCCTTCTTACGCGCGGTCAACGGAGCGCGACAAGGGGCTCTGGCCAAATCCATATCAAACTGGCATCTGATAGGCTACAACGAAGGTTATTGTTCTAATACCGGATATATTCTATTACCATGTTTTTATGATATCCGGTTATGGATTTGGCCCGAGCCCCTCGTCGCACCGCGCGTAAGAAAGGTTCTGGATACGAGAATGAGGCAGTGCTGATCAGTTTGCTATCGCATGCTACACCCTGTCTCCGTACCCAGGCGTTTCTTTGTAAAAAAACAGCGATGCGCATATGACGAGTTCACATGAAGTATTGTAGTACTACACCGCCGTCTAACATCCTCTGTATAGTACTCTCCTTGACCTTTCAAGACTAATAATGCAACATATCCTCACGCGTAGTATTAGGGAGGCTGGACGCACAGGGGCTGGAATATTGAAAAAAGGTAGTCATTTTTAGATTAGGATTAGATTAGAGCCAGATTAAAATTAATTTTAATAGGTGATCTAATAAATTTTAAAGGTAATCTACAGTCCGTATGTAAACAAAGCCTTTGTTTACATTTTTGCGTCCAAAATATTGAGCTTTATTCGACAACTATTTATATTTTCAAGCTTCTAGAGTATAATAAATAATCAAGAAACAACAATCAGGCTTTGCAAGAACCCAAACCATAGTTAAACTGTTTGTATCATAAAACGTGGGTTCCTTTGATCACATGCGCAGATCGGACTGTAGATCACCTTTAATATATTCTTTTCCAAAATAGACATAGTAATTACTGTATAAGATGTACAACGAAGTGCGTTATAAAAACGATTTATAATAAAGTAAATTTACATAGATACGTTTCATTCTCCATATTTATGAACGTAATAACACGTGTTTGAAGTTGCGAAGAAGTAAACATAAGTCGGAGTTGTTCGGAAATTACCGGAACATTCGGAAATGCCCGTATATAAATAACTCGAAGTCTAACTCGAAGTCCAACTCGAACTCGAATCCAACTCGATGTTTCGGGATTCCCAGGATTTATAAACAGCGCTTTAAAACGTTAAAAATAAAATAGTTTGGGGCCTTTGGGCACAAAATACTATCAAAATGAAGAGAGAAGCGAGACAAATCCACTGGTATACGGCCGAAAAAGAGAAAACCAACGATACCAAAGTTATCAAGGATCAAACGTACTGCATTTTTTATAATTAGTTGAATAATTTTGAGCGATTCGTTCGCAATACAATTTCGCGTGAATTTTACTGTAAAGATAAAGGCCATAAATCGCTAGAATACTGTTGTTTAGTGATACATTTGACACCCGTAAGTACAATTTCTTACGCTGAATCGAACGCTGGTATTTTTTATCTTTTTTGCGCCATTAGGCATTACAACTTAGTACAAGGTCAAGGACAAACATACTGCGACTGAGTGTCAACATGAATACGTATTGCAAACGATTTGTAAACAATACAATTTCGCTTGATTTTGAATGGCCATAAATCGCTAGAATACCGTTGTTTAGTAATACATTTGACATCCGTAAGTACAATTTCTTACGCTGAATCGAACGTTGGTATTTTTATCCTTATTGCGCCATTAGCCATTGCAAATACAATATATTTCACACTACAGTTTTCACGTTTCCACAGCTATTAACAACAATTTAATATAGGGACTGTTGTTGGATAAATTTTATATTGATATGACTTCTCGTAAAGTAGTTATCTATTGCAGTAAAAGTAAGTTGTGTAGTTTACTGTAAGTTATAATTTTACCTTGAAATTGTCTTTGCTTCGTTTATATTCAGATTCAGTATATTATGATCGTGCACGGGAATTCGACGATCCAAATTTCGGATTTTCAGAGTCGTGCACGAAGAAAAACGCATTAACTAAACTGGCAAGAATGTCTAGAGTTAGACACAATGCAAAATCCATAAAAAACAGCTACAATTCGTTGAAAATTTTAACAAAATTGTTTGAAATATTTTGGCCACTCCACGAAAGGCCCCAGCGAGTAACTAGTGAAATTGACATGGTGAACGCCCACTATCTTATAATTGATTTTCGCGCCAAATTTTTCAGTAAGATTCAAAATCAGGCAAGTGACACAAGTCGCTCGCTTCCGTCTTTCTCAAGCGCTCCCTTCTCCGCGCGGTCCCTAGCGAGCGACTTGGGCAAGTCTAAATCGCCCGCTGTAGCGGGCGATTAGTTCTAATCGCCCGCTAGAGCGGGCGATTAGAACTAATCGCCGGTTACCAAGGGTCACACCTTTGTCTCCCTGACGACTACGCATTAGGCAAGTGCCTCACGCACATAATCGTGCAAGGAACAGCAACAGTTAGCTCAGAGCCGTCAATAGTCTATCATCCGATCCCTGAGTTGCCGCATCATTTAAATAACACACGTGCAGTCTCCAATTTTATACTAATATATTTAGCGTTTTTGTTGTGGTACGTTAAATGATAGATTGCGCATGCGTAACCGATTAAAGCGTAAAAAGTGCGCATGTGCAACAAGCTTTTACATCCCACAAGCAATGAAGCAAATGTTTTAGCTTAAATACGCTGATTCCAAGTAGGGCATGTTTGTCCATTTTTAAATGGGAGCGCAACTATGCTATTACAAACTAATAGCATGGCTTTTCGGGAGATTAGTGATTAAATGGCCCCTAACCCTCGGCATGTTTGCGGAATTCCCTCGGGCTTTGCCCTCGGGAATTCCGCAAACCTGCCTCGGGTTACGGGGCCATTTAATCACTAATCTCCCTCAAGCCATGCTATTACTTATAATAATCAGTCGGGCAAGTCGTGCAATTAATTAACAGCTTGTGCAATTTTGGCACATTTTTCAAATATTACTCGTAGTGTTAATATAATTAATTGCACTCCTTCCTGTGTGATTACCTATACTTATATTGCATTGACATTTATATTACAGTGAACTATAATTGCTGATGTGTTATGATTATTGTACATTATTTTTGGTGCCCCCCTACCTTTCTTTGATATTTTTGGTAGCCCCCCCCTAACTGGTTGATAAATTATTTATTCCCCCCCCCAAATATCTTCCGCCCCCCTGGCATTAATAATGACTGCTCCCTAAGTAAGTTTGAAGAGAAGTAGGGTATAAATTAATAGAGAACATATAGTCTTGTCATGATCTTTTGTTTAAATTGGAAGTAAAAATTAAAACTCCAGTAATTTCCATTTACAAGTCTAGAAATATTTTTACAACTTCAAGAAATGGTAGCAAATTCAGTTTAGAATAATCCCTGAGCCTAACCGAAACACCGTTCTGCATTGCCTCATGGTATCTTCCGTATTTGTCCGAGTATTTTCCGAATATTTGGGCATGACTCACCAATCTACAGTAATGTTCTGTTCACATAACTAAAATAATATTGCACTTTTTCGAAACATTTAAATTTCAAAAGGAATATGTCCTCCTTATTACTGCCCAGTGAGGCGTCAGAAGGTAGAGCTACAGCCCATCCCCCTCCTGTCGGGGACTCAGGTCACCTGCGGGTGAAATTAGCCTTTTGTCATGCAAAGAATGAAACTCGGTATAAGTACCAACCAAATACGAATACATTTTGTAATTCGTTTTCTCAAGAAGAGTGATCCGTGTTTATGACTTGTTCCTTAAAAAGACGATTGCTACATATAGCTTATTGTTTTTATCGTAATAATCGACTGATCACAAAGCCTGTTCACATAGGTATGGATCGACCCGAGAAATTATGCTATGTATAATAATAATAATAGTTTTATTGATCCATCTTTAGTGTAAAAATACAATGGATTTACAGTAAAATCTAAGTAGTAGTCTAGCAGTTATATGTACAGATAAAAATTGTAGGAATAGTTATAAAAATATTGTCTATAATAATGAGTTTGTTCTGGGAATGAACGATAGTTCATGCCTTTTAGTGTATGAGAAAATTCCGGGAAGAATTTTTGGTGTTCTTAGGTCATACTTGTTCGTCACCATGTCTGGTATGTACTTCCTGCATGGGTGTGTTTCGTCATTAATGATTTTCTCGTACTCGCGAATGGAAAGTTTATCCCGACGTTGTTCTAGAGATTGAAGAGAATCAGAAGGTAGACCCATAATTTTCAGGCTTCTAGTCTGGATACTTTCCAGTTCGTCAGTAAGGTATTGTGGTAGGCCACCCCAAATTGGGGCCGCATATTCCAAAACCGGTCTTAATTTGGATTCATAGCACGTCAAATCCACATTAGTTGGTAGATCTGCACGACGACACTCCCGTAGGTAGAATAAGCGTTTGTTTGCCCTCCTTGCAATTTCATCAATGTGGGTGTTCCATTTAAGGGTATTGTCAATCCAAAGACCTAGCAACTTGAATGACTTTACTCTTTCAATTGTATCTTCGCCAATTTTAAGATGTGGTGGTTCCGGAATTGCAGCTTTAAAGCAGATCCACATGTCTTTCGTCTTTTTCGCGTTAAGTTTCATCTTGTTTCTATGTGCCCAGTTGTTTATTGCATCGAGCACCTCTTGCATGTTGCTAGTAGAACCGTATGGAATCACTTCATCTTGAGTGCAGTCATCTGCGTATTTGTGCGTATTGATGTCCAGATAATTGGGAATGCAGTCTTCGAGGTCATCCACATGAACATTAAACAATGTTGGTGATATAACAGATCCCTGGGGGACTCCGGAAGGGCAAGGCCTTATAGATGACAGAGCACCTTGTAATTTTACTTGCTGACTCCTCCCTTCCAGAATGCTCCGTGTCCATAGCCAGAAGCTTTTCGACACGTTTATTTTGGCGAGCTTTCTTAAAAGCAATCCGTGGTCCACCAGATCAAATGCTTTGCAAAAGTCAATAAATAGGGCGTGGATACCCATTCTTCCATCACGTGAGTTTTCAGTCTTGTTGAACCAATTTTGGGTGATGCTCGCCAGTGCAGATACAGTTGATCTACCGTGTGTAAATGCATGTTGAATGTCCTTGATCTTAAGGTCCCCTTTGTTTAATTTAAGTTGGATGCTTTCTAAGACTTTAGCCAATTGCGGTAATACTGAGATTTGGCGAAAATCAGAATGCATAGTTAAAGAAAATTGTATTCCGCCGCAAAATATAGTCGAAACGCACGAAATACCGTGTCAGGGACTCAGAATTAAACGTTTTCTCGGGGGAGAATATACCTTATTCGAACACCCTATAAGTTTGCAGATAAGGCGGATAAGGTTTTTAATGAAACTAAATTGAACTAAATGAAACTTATCCGTCTTGTTGGGAATTCCTAGCGCCACTACTGTTACTTTGTCCGAAACTGCCACTGCATGACTAGCCTACGCTGCATGTAGACCCCAGTGGAAACGCACACTTCATAATTTCGAATAAATTGAAGTCAATTTACCCAAAACGGATATGACGTAGGCCCCTCACGAAACGTGTTTCTGCTGGGGTCTTTTTTAGCACAAACTAAATATAACTTAATACAACTCATTGATCCCACTATCGCTAAAATAGGTTTTTAAACACTTCCGGCAGCAATTTAGTTTCATTAAAAAGTGTTTTCACAGTTGAGGTGAGCCACTGGTGGCGCAGTTTGAATAAGAAATCACGATTGGCAATCAGATTTTCATGGATACTGGACCAAAAATATAAACATTAACTAATTGCCAAATCAAATTGAAGTTAAGGTTAAAGTGGTTTAGACATTAAGACTATATCTTCCGATACTCTTAAGTATGACGCAAGAAATGAGGGCAAACTGCTGTATTATCTTCAATAATAAAATGAGGAAGAACATTGCATGCATCATTCTAGAGTCACAACAATTAATTATTAATAATTTATTTCTCTTAGCCAATCAGAAGACACTAAGAGAAGTTAACTACTCAACACTCTAGTCATTTTCTGTCGTTTACTAATGCGTTAACATCTCGCCAGTCAAGACTCAAGACTTCATGCTTGAAACATGCAGCCATAAAACTTAAAGCCGGTATGTTTGAATACTAATTTTTCTGTCGTATAGTTGTAGATATATAAATATGAAAGAAACCGGATATACGCCCATATTGTTTCACAAATTATCAATGAGATAGACAAATTGCGAAACTTAGTGATCGCGCCTTAAATTGCACGAAAACGAGGCTTATTATGCAAAAACAAATCATTCTGCTATATTTTTGTATGGCGAAAAATGAATTTCAGTGTTTGAGACGGGTTTTTATGGTAATCTCTTCATTTTTTTTCAATATTTCTGTTTTGACTATGTAAATCTTTATTAAACTTGTTCATAGATTTAGTCTTACTTCAAATTTCATTGTTTTTCGCGGCGAGCGAGGCAATGTTTTGCTGTTTTTCGCCGTCCGATAAAAGAGAAAGAATCAGGTATTTTCCGTCTGTTTTATTAATACATTTCAAAGAATAAGTTGTAACATTGATTAATTTTGTTTCAGTTGTAATATAATAGCAAGTTTTCGATTTTAACTTTAAATTAAAATATGAAAGTAAATGTCGGGCAAAATTTGTAGAAATTTTTTGTTATTATCCTTTGACAAAATCGTTTTTTCTCGCACGAAGTCTAAAAAAATCTGGGTAGAAAGAGTTATATTTTAGTCTGTTAAGTTATACTGGCTATTTTATTTGCATCTTGATCAGATTTTAAAGTCTAGATTGATCTTTTCCATATATGTTTGTTCCATCGCATGCTAAAGCAACAACGAAATATCTCTCCAAAGCGGGTAAAAATATAGTGGGAAATCTATGTTTAGATAAATTTAACAAATATTTATATAACCTAGCACAAAATATTAAGAAAAGATCAAAGAGATTAAAGAAAAAACACTTTAAAAACCCTAAAATTCACTTTTCGCTATATAAAAATATAGAAATTGTTTTGTTTTTGCATAATAAGCCTCGTTCTCGTGCAGTATGAAGGCGCGGCCACTAAGTTTCGCAATTGGTCTATTAATATATTTTTGCCAATTTCGACCAGATTTGATACTCCTGTTAGCACGCGCCCTACTATACGAATTATATGCGATATAAATTTAGTCATGCATGTTTTACTTCAGTGAGTTGAATTGAGTTAGCTTTGATGCACTTGTAGTACGTTGGATGTTGCATGTATATATAGATTGAATAGTCATGATATAATTTCATTTCACCCACAAGCTATAAAAGTGTTTGCAGTTCATAGCTCTATATAGTATAGATGAATAAACATAATTAAAAACATAATTAGAACTGTAGAGGTCTCGCTCGCTGCAACACTGGACCAATAAAGGAATAGTCTAAACTGGACGTCGCCAAGTCATTAACAATTAACAAGGGGGGGGGGGAGGTCCTGATATTTGACCAGGTTTTGGCGAACATCTGGACCGACTATTCAAAGGACTGACTGTGGATAAGTAGACCAATATGATGCATGGTTGGTCAGGTAGTCGTATTTATGCGCAAAGCAAAACAGAAAATATCGACCTGTTAATACGTGCTACTGCATTCGCACTTTTATCTTTTCTAATTTCGTTTAAAAAGTGACCAACTATCAGTGACCGTATATTTTCCATTTTGACTATTTTGACCAAATATTTTTCATTTTCCATGACAGTTTCTTTTAAACCTGTCTATACCACGGCAAAGTATTTAAGTGAAATATGTTTGTGATGTTGCTTAAGCTTTGAGTGTGTCCACACCGGGCAAGCTGGAAAGTTTGCTTGACCGAACGTGGTGGGAATCAAACTCGCGATCTTTGGTTTGCTTGTCCAATGCTTTATGGCTATCAACTGAACTACAAGGTCAAGTCTGTTCGAGTGCGTGATATTTTGGAACTCATACAGTCTCGTTTCTTCGATACAGCAGGGCGCTGTAAAACACGGGCGGGGAAATGCGCTGATCCATGTGTGATGCGGATGCATGGGACTGGCGCAAGCGCGCTTATTTTTCAAAATGAAACAGAAAAAAGGAGGGAGAAATGGCAGAAAAAATTAAAGAAAGTTTTATATGAAAGCATCGTTATACAAGAGATAAGAATTGCTTTTTTTTAAATGAAATTTATAGCATCATAATGCTAGATTAATAGACAATAAATGTCTCGTATTAATTATCGACAAAAATGACTAAAATGAAAATATATATATATATATATATATATATATATGGGGTAGGAATTTTTCGAGTTAAGCCCTTCGAGTTAAGCCCTCCGAGTTAAGCCCTTTTCGAGTTAAGCCCCGGCCACGCCCTTTTTCGCCGGGGCTTAACTCGAAGTCAATTAACGATTTAAGCATTCGAGTTAAGCCCCGACATTTGGTGGATGTAAACAAGTGACGCGTGTATACTCCCAAAAATATTGGCAAATAAGGATCGAGGGAGATTGTAAAATTTCAGCATTTTAAGAAATATATTTTACTAAGATCTCAGTTTTATACAGACAATGACATCGTGAAATGAGGGACCTCAATAAGGATTTGTACTAACAACAGCTCATTCAGGGCGGCAATTACGGCTTTAAAAAATAAATAATATATAGCGGCACTTGCAGAACGCAAATCTTAGGCATGTTCATATGGAGGCAAGCTACATTTCTAACCGATTTACTCGGCAACGACAAGATCTATGAGTAGAATATTATGTAAACTCGTTTATAGTTTTCCGGTGACCATTTATATGACATAACCGAGTAACTCATCTTGCCAAGAACCCGTCAGAGAGAGAACAGACAGAAAGGACAGTAGTCAGTAATACCGGCAGCCGGTCACGGTTATCGACAAAACTAAATGATTGGCAGTCACTATAACATTGGAGTGATATAAAACGAGTTTTTTAGAAGGACTTCAGCGAGATCGACAGCAGCTGAGAAGGTTCGTTGTGCGACTGCTACGTTCTAGTTCCTGGGTTCGATCAGTGTCAATAAACAGTGTCAATAAAACTGCGAAACAGTGTCAATAACATTTTGAATCGAATTGAATCGATCCAGCTTCGGAACGTAATTTTCTCCACTCTGCATTAGCATTTTCACTTAAAACTTGTTTTCAACATTTTTTTAAATTTTCAATTGTTTTAGACCCAACTCTCTACGGTGATTATTTTATAGTTTTTATCGGACTCGTGCTTGCTTATTTTTTATCCATTTGGCATGAAAAACATATCAATCGACAGCTAAAAGCCTGATCCTTTCAAAGATGAAAAAATCTCGTTCATACGCAGAGCTAAGGCGGATTTCCATTCAGTGGGAAAAGTCGCGCGATCGACTTTTTGCGATCACTTTCTTTTCAAATGCGTGCAGTCAACCTCATCCGTTGCGCTTGATTGCTTGTATTTCAAAAGAAAGTGGTCGCAAAAAGTTGATCGCGCGACTTTTTCCACTGAATGGAAATCCGCCTTAATTCAGATACAATAGCGCGTTGATGTTCGATTACCTATTTTTCTATACACCCTGTTGCAAATCCTTATTGATTGCAATATCCTCATTTCTAGGGTGTCTAGCTCATTTCACGATATCATTGTCGGTATAAAACGTAGGCAAAGCAACAGAGATCTTAGTAAAATATATTTCTTAAAATTGCTGAAATTTTACATTCTCCCTCGATACTTATTTGCCAATATTTTTGCAAGTATACACGCATCACTTGTTTACATCCATCAAATGTCGGGCTTAACTCGAATGCTTAAATCGTTAATTGACTTCGAGTTAAGCCCCCGGCGAAAAAGGGCGTGGCAGGGGCTTAACTCGAAAAGGGCTCAACTCGAAGGGCTTAAATCGAAAAATACCTACCCCAAATATGTTCCCATTTTTTCTGTCGCAAGTGAAAGTTTTTTACATCAAAATTTTCGAGTTTGAAAGGGCGCATTTTGGCTTTAAATTGGCCTTTCACCATGGGTAAGTTGGCAAAAGTTATTTTGAAATCATCATCTTCTTCGCCTTTTAATGACCATTCACATATAGTGAGCGAATGGACTTTTTTGAACTTTTTGCTATATCTAATGTTTTCTACAACCTATACTGGACTTCTCTCGCCCGGCCCGGAAGAAAGACTTGCAATTAATTTAAAACAACATATTAACAAAAACATAATATATATTGCAAATGCACAACAAAGTAGTGTCCAAATTAAACGCAAAATATCATATCTAGCACCAATATTTGAAAAGTATGAGATTTAAAGTAATGCAATGTTGGTATTTCTTCTATATTTGAACAAAAAAGCGTTTAAAATGGACTTAATTAAACTTGACAACAGAAAACACGCGATATGCAAAACATTTCACACTCATGCATGGCCATGCTTTATATGTGATTTTTTTTGCCTTGAAAATTAATTAATTTGAGAATGAATTTATCAATATACATTAAAAACATTTGTACCGATTACAAGGTCAAATTATAGGAAACCGGATTTTTGTTTAAATCCAGTTTTTCGAGCTTCTTTTAGCCGTGTGATATTCAAAAACAGCGCGAAGTCGATCGAAGGAAATGCAGCCAACTTGAACATACTTTGGCCACGAAACAAAGCACGGAAACAGTGTATATCTTTTTCCCTGGATGGAAAACTTGCCATAAAAAATTACACAAATAGAAATCAAGTTATAATGCATCCAAATTAAACTAACATAAAACCGGCTTTTTTATTTAAACAGAGTTTTTTAAGCTTGTTTTAGCCATGTAATATTCAAAACTACGAAGACATGAATGAAGCCATTAATTGATATAGACATGCACAAGGTAGTAATTCGGTCATGAAACAAAACGCGAAATAGTTTATATCGTTTTCAATAGGTGAAAACCTGCCCTAAAAACTTGCACAGATAAAAATTAAGTTATAACACATCCATTTTAAAGTAACAGAAAATCGGATTTTTTGTTTAAACACAGTTTTTCAGCCTGTTTCATGGGAGTCAGATTGCAAAAACACGAAGACAAAGCCATATTGAACACTGTGTAATTCGGTTATGAGACAAAACGCGAAATCGTTTATATTTTTTTCCCTAGGTGGAAAACATGCCCTAAAAATTTGCACAGATAAAATTAAGTTATAATACATCCATTTTAAAGAAACAGAAAACCGGCTTTTTTGTTTAAACATATAGTTGTTTCAGCTTGTTTCATGGCGAGTCACATTTTAAAAACACGAAAACGAAGGACGGCGGGATATGCCATTTTTAATCCGATATGAAGTCTATGAACACAAAGCGGTTGCAAAAAGAAATGTTCAAATTTAGATTAATTTTCGAAAAAGAATACAGTGATTATTATAAACAAGAAAACGATTTTGATAAAGGCCTTGCTGTGTCTTCATGATGTTTTACCTGGTCGAACATGCAAGACATGTACCAGATGCCCCGAAAATTTCAAAAACACATGTATTAAACTTACCTGATTTCCAAACACACATCCCAGTTGCACATTTTAGGACAACAGCCGTTTAAAAAGTTTGTTTTATATCTATATTTTCATCTTATTTAATAAACATACACACGATGACACGAACGCAGTTGTTTTGCAAAAAATCCTGATCACCTCGAAACAAAACATTCCTTATCGCCATGGTTAAGAATCCTGAAAGAATCTTTCGTCTTCTGATAGCACATAACCTCAAGATTCATTGTAAATTCAGCTCGAATTATATTCTTTACATCGAAATTTTAAAAACAAGCCGGCAAAACAAACATGCCTGGTCGAATCAAAGCATGGAAATGGTGGAATAAAACAATGCTTCCATTTTCAAAATCAAAATTTCTCATTTTTGTCATCAAAATTTCTCTAAATTCCTTAGATTGTATACGTTATTTCCTTGAAAATTCCTTGAAATTTCATTAGGCGATTTGCAGTGCTTTTGTAGCAATACAAAGGATTTAATCAATTTTAAAGGCACAAAATAGCACAATTAACAAAGATGATGGCTAGCTAAAAAACCACAGGCTATTATACTGTTTAAAATTAAATATTTGTTATGAGTTTACAACATATACCTTCCATTGATATAAATAATTAATTATTCACAGCGTTTGGCGCCAAAAGTTACCAAATCTCATCCCTCAAAAACTTTCAGACGTTTTCGGAAACACGAGGAAAAAGTTAAAAACAGATTTTTAATTAAATATAATTGATGATTCACTCAAAATTCAAGAAATAGTGAAACTTTCTTCTGCACTAATGCACTTGGATGAATATTTAAGTTGTTCGGAAAAATTCCTTAGATTTCCTTCGATTTTTTCTCTTCCTTTGATTTTCCTTTTTCACACTAGAATTTCCTTAGAAAAAGAAATTTCCTTGAAAATGAAACAACTGGAATAAAAGTCAAAACTCAAAATATGCGGGGGGACCTGCATCACACATAGATCAGGGGCGCCATAGCCGTTTCCCCGCCCGTGTTTTATAGCGCCCTGAATACAGTATGTTTTTACGCGATCTTGAATTCTTGTTTCTGGTGTTGTGCACTCAGGTAAAGATATATGTTTGTGATCCCAAATGTATATCTTTGGGCTAGCAAACTTTCCAGCTTTTCATCAAATATTATTATTATTATTTATTATTATTATTATTTGATGTTTAATGACACATTTTTGCATAAACAATGAATTACAATGTGTTTACATTCAAAGTCAAATTTAGTTAATAGTTATTTACACGGTCATAAAATTTAAGGTAAAATAGGTTAAGAATATTATTAATATATAAGTTAAGAATTCGATTCCCACCGTGGTCGGGCACATTTTTCAAGCTCGCCCGGTGTGGATATACACTCAGAGTAACACCACAAACATCAAGTTCAGAATATTAAGTTAAGAATATTGTTAATAAAATATAAATTGTTCAACCATTTAATCTAAGGTAGGTTCCTTCCTCTATTTCATGGCATTCAGTTCAACAATTGCTCTTGGAAAGAAACTGTTTTTAAAGCGTTCAGTTCTGCACTTATACAATGACAGATTATTTAAGTTTCTAATATAATATTGTTGAGCACAAGCTCTAGCTTATGTCACGTATTCAGCAAGGGGACCTGCTCGTTTAGCAATCTTCTGTAAGGTACTTATACAGGTTTCGTTTCGCCTGTCGCTAAGTCTTGTGCAATTAGCCAATTGGAGAGCTTCGTCGTATGAGTGGCCAGGAAAGATAATGCGCATGGCACGCTTTTGTACTCTTTCCAGTTCGTCAGACAGATAGCGAGGTATCGCGTAAAACCATATCTCACAACAGTATTCCAGAATAGCACGAATAAGAGCGAAGTATGTGTTGGTAAGATCAGCAGGAGGGACACCACCGCGGCATAATATACCCGAAGACCGTATAAACGTTTGGAGGCCTTGGTGACGATTGGTCGAATTTGCTCGTCCCATTTAAGACTGTTTTGAATAATTAAACCCAACACTTTGTGCGATTGTACCGTTTCTAGCACGTGACCATCAATTGTCAAAGATGGTAGCTGCGGGGTTTCTTTAAGAAAGGAAACCCGGAGCTCTTTGCACTTTTTGGCATTCAATTTCATACAATTGTAAGTTGCCCATGAATCGATAGAATCAAGAGTTGACTGAGTGGCCGAGAAGCTGTTCGATGTAAGATTTTCAGAAGATGAGACATCGTCTACAAATTTCCACATTTCCGTGCCTGGGGAATTTACTCTCAAATCATTAATCATAATGAGGAACAATATTGGACCAAGTTTACTACCCTTGAGGGGAGCCAGCTTGAAAAGGATTCTCCAATTTTAACTCGTTGTCTTCGATCACAAAGAAAGTTTATAATCCAGGGTATTAAAGACCGCCTAACGCCCAGGTCTAGCAGTTTTTCAATGCGGAGAATATTATATCCAATGCGGTCGAAGGCCTTCGAGAAATCAAAGAAACTAATACGAATGTGTTTACCGTTGGAGTCCGAGTCCAAATGCGAGAGCCAAGAGTGGAGCATATCAAGGAGGCAATAGGTGGTCGACGTTCCTTTCAAACAGCCAAATTGGCAGGGTCAATCTTTCCCTTGACGTCTTCAATTAGCCAACTTACAACAAAGTCTTCCAGCAGTTTGGAGAGGCAAGAGGTCAACAATATTGGTCTAGTATCTCCTTCACATTCGGGTTGTTGTGCCTTCGGGATTGGAATGATATTTGATTCTTTCCAAATTCTCGGGACGACGCTAGAGGAAAGGGATGCATTAAATATGGTGGTAACTGGATCGGCTAGCACGTGAGCAAAATCTTTTAGAAATCGACTTGGTACATTATCAGGTCCTGTTGCTTTATAAGGTTGAAGAGCCAATATTGGAAGGGAAGCTTCTCAACGAAGCACCACAGGGTCTTATACCAATTAAATGGATCTTCCATCCCACAATTAAATTTGACTACGCATTACTCATAAAAAATAAAAATCAGTCAACTTCCTTGACACAACTATTTACATCAATTCCAACAACAAACTCAAATCAGACGTATATATACATCAAACCAACTAATAGAACTCTACTCCTGAATCAAGATTCCTCCTACCGCCAAATATGCAAAAACTCTATTATCTACAGCCAAGCACTACGATATATACGCATCACCACCAACAGCAAAAAACTACAACAAAGACTGGACAGCATACTTATTGCCTTCATTCACAAACACGACAACATTATCACATCAATTAACAAAGCACTACTATACACACAAAATGACATACTTAACAAAACAGAAAATGCAAATAAAGCAACTAACAGACCAATCTTCGCAACTCAATACAACAGTAAGTCAGTAATACTAAGTAAATGCATTGCGAAATGGCCAACCACACAAGCCTGTTGCACATTACAACTATTAATATAACACACATCCGATCCCTAAACAGTAAAACAAACACTCAAATCCGTTATCTCAGTTCACTATTCCCTCCCCAGGCTCAACCATTTTTTACCCCAAGACTCAAAAAAATATCTCAAAACACCATTACACATCAACACTTTAAATAACACTCTCAACATAAAATAACAAGTTCACAAACACTATTATTACATGAAGTAAACAGATACAACCCAGTATATACACAATTTCCAAAATAATCCCTCAACACCCCTACAATCCATACAACAACCTAAACACCCACAGGTACTGTTCATCTTACTCACTCACTGCGTATGACCAAACACGCAATTTATACAGCTGCATACAGACGCTCTATATAAACGCTATAGTTATACCACATCCCTTCGTGATTACAATCATGGCCCAACGTGTTCGTCTGACAAAAAATATCAGCGAATTTGGTAAGACACTTTATACTTTATATTTATTTCACAATAATCATACACACATTTTACTATTTTTATGTTTATTCACTCTGTAATCCAAATCGGTTTCTATATTCTATCCTTCTTATACATGTGCCAACCCCAATCCCTGCTGACGAGTCCATGAAGGACGAAACGCCGCGTACAGGGATACTGAATTTTACACACATGACTATCTCCTCTCGCTTTATATATTTTACATGCCTCCATACAAGCTTTTTAGTACAGCAAGATCATACTCCTCGAGTCTGATCAAATTTTACACCACAGGCTATTTTACTGTTACAATTTCACACACGCATCTCCAATTTTATGTTCAAAAAATCTACACCTACACTTATATTTCTTAGGTTCACATTTATACATATACAAGTGTTTTTTTATTTTTTATTCTAAGGTTTATCATATACAACATTTTTTCACAAGCATACATTGTGCAAACAACACGAGGCCATCACACTATCATATTTCACACCACATTTTTGATCTAACATTTAGGGACTATTGTGGCATAAATTTATTACTAGGACACCAATATGGTTCTCATTACCTATATCTAAACTTAAAAACAAGTAATTTGGGTATGGGAAGCGTATTTGGCAATATTTGTCATTGGCTCTGACGAAAAAATTGCCTTAACTAGACGATTTCGTCAAATGCAAGAATATGAACGGGAGATTGAAGGAATTGGTCGATGGAGCAGGATTCAAAAGAAGTTTGGAAGATGGACGCCCACACATTGAGACATGGTCCACACTCTACGTGAGGAGAGGAATGGCATTGCGCATCCAGGTAATCTCAACACTGATCTTATTGAAAGGTCAATACCAAAATTAGAGAAGAATCATCAAGAACCAATGCGGGAAATATTGGACATGCTTAAAGTAACAGCATGGATAATAAAATAAATGGATAGGAAACTAGCTGACGTGACCTAATGTTTTCAATGGGCTGATGGCGTGGTTGGATGTCCCAACCTAGTTGCAAACCAAATTCTCAAAAACGGCGTGTTTAGCAATAATACAGCTAAACATTTTAGTCAAAGAGCAAATGAATATAACCACGCCATTCTACGATGAAAACTCTAAGTATTCCCAGTCAATCATGGCCAGAAATGAAGGACAACATGGCTGACAAGCATGCGCGTTAAGCTTACACCAAATAAATTCAAAATGGCGGCGTTGTATAGATTTGATAAGAGAAAATTCAATATACGCAGTTTATGTTCGATCCCGTAATGAAATTACACGGTCCCACGTGTAAGCATTTATCAAATAAGGCCATGCAGTATTAACTCCCGAAAATCTAGCGACAATCCGAGTAGCGTAAATATGTTCCCGAGAGATTTATATTTCTACTTCTCGCTTTGTATAGAAACGCCTAATAAATCGACATGATTTGCCGAAGTGAGGTTTTCCAATACGTAAATTTGTCCACATATGGTCGAATTTTCGCACGGTCCCACGTCTACGTATATTCGAGGTGCACAATACTTTCCTTTTAGCAGCATTTAAAGGCTCAACGGCTTGCTTAAACCTGTTCCCGAACGCCTTGAAACATAACATTTTCATGCCGCAGATTCGTCAAAATTTAGTCCACCAAGCGCTGGGAAATAGTCACTAAACTAGCATAAACAAGCAAAATATGCTCGCCACTTCGCTTCTTGCTGCCATTTTACATTCCTGAGTTGTTTTGAGTTGTTACTAGGTTACCAGGGCCTATACCGCTGTATTATTTTAAAATTTGCTCGTATATTCATAAAAACAAGCGCGCCAAATTTAATATATTGGTTTGTGTTGGCGAAGATTCGTTCTGAAATTTCAATAATAAAGGGGATTACTGTTGCCAGTATTGGTATTTACGTTTATTTAGGTTTGATTATAGCTATACATAGTGTTTTGCACAAGAGCGATTGCAGAATACCCGTCTACTTTTGAAGACCTCACTTGTTATAATGATGAGATGATACGAAGTGAAATTGATTACGTAATAATTGTATACTCACGCTATTATAAAGCGTGGGTAAGCTATATTTTGCGTTATTGCGCGCAGGGGCGACGGAACAGGGGGGGCTAGGGGGGCTAAAGCCCCCCCAGAAGTAAAAGTGGTGGGGCTTAGCCCCCCCCTCCAGAAATTTTGGATTTTTTGAAAAAATTTTGATAATTAGGGAAAAATTTAGAGTTATTTTTTGAAAATTTAGGTATAAAGGGACAAATTTGCAATATTTTGTTTAAAAAAAGTGTATTTCCGGAAAAAATTTTTGATGTAAGTCCGAAAAAAATTTTTTCGTCCCTTTTTTTGTATATTGTACCCTAAAGTGGTACACTGACCGAAATTTTTTTGGCGACGGGGGGGGGGAGAGGTCGCCGAAAAAATTTAGCCCCCCCAGAACGAAATCTGTTGCGCCGCCGCTGATTGCGCGCGTGTTATGATAACAAGTGAAATATTTAGAAGTGGACGGGTATATTATGCAATAACTCCCCTTATAGAATCTAACCGCCATTTTGAATTTTTGAGATTTTGAGCCCACAGTTCAACCCGCTGGCTGACCTCGATTTCTGACCATGGCAAATATTTCAAGCACTAAACAGTGAAAAATACATCGCAAATTTCGTTAAAATTTGTGACGCCAATTTCGTAGCTACAAATGTAAAAAAATACAAAACAAAGACGAAAAATATTTACCTTGAATACTTTGTCGTGGCTTAGGCATGTTTTTAAAACAATTAGACCAGTTTATGCTTCAATATTACTCTTTTAAAGCGGAAATATAGCAAAACAACAAAAATGCCGAGAACTTTGGTAATATTCGCAATACGCGTGACGTCACGTTTTTCAACAAGGATGAGGTCAATGACGTCAGGAAGTTCCCTATCCAGTTGTTTTACAATCCATGGTAACAGCAGTCTTATGAAGTTTGGACGACTGGCCAAGTTTTACGAAACGAACAAGAAGCTGTTCCCGCCTCTAGAACTGACCGGTTTAGGGGAAGACGCACTGAGGGTTATAATAGCGTGGGATCGTGACTTTGGCGAAATAAATGGTCTACAAAATATCGAGCACCAGCAAGCAATCGATTACTTAGAAAAATATGAGCATGACCGTGGATTGAAAAATAATTGTGTTATGATCGTTAATTTTATCAAGGAAGAAAATAGCAAGTGTTTAGGAAAGCTAGCCTGGGAGTTCGAAAAACGTTTCCCAGTTTTGGTACGATATCCAAGGAACATGGTGATGCGCTAAATAAATTAAAGAGTTTGCTCCCAAATCCAGCTGGCGAAGACAAGGTTCTGCATGATTGTACCATAGCAAAGTTGCATATACCCGACTTTTTACCGGAGTATTTGTGGAAGCATGGTATCAGAATCGTGGAGAAATATTATGAACCATGCACTCTAACAAAAAATTGATTTATTATACATTAGATAATGCCCGACTTCTTGATAGTCTGTGATAGCAGACTGATCTCAGCCGACCCCCCACCCCCGGAGAAACAGTCTGCGATCAATCAACAATAATGCAACATAGGCGCAATTTGTCTGCGCATGCGCGAGATTTACGCGGAAAACAAGATAGCGGCGGTAAAATAGACCAGATTGATTAGTCTTTTTAAAGTGTTTTCAAGTAAACATAGTCAAATAAATTAGTCTTTTCGATATCATTGTACATCATGCTTTCATTGTTTTCATAAATCGCAAACTGTTAAATTACTAAAATGTAATTTTTATGTAATATAACTTCTTTTCGTTTATGATAGACTGAAAAGCCTTTTTCTGATGCGCAGTGTTAAAACTTTCAAATTTAAAAATACTACAGACTTGCGGATAATATAGCCCATGCGTGTGAAGGTCATTGAAGGTCGATCTTCCAGCTATCGTGCAGATGATTGTGATTGGTTAATTGCCGGGAAGTCAAATGTGTGGCGAATGTGAGCAGACGTTAGGTGAGGCCTCGGCCACTAACAACGTCTGTGCAGAAGGCTAGACCGAACCAAGTCTAGACTCAGCAGAGCAGAGAGTGTTTTGTGTATAAACTACAACAAAAGATCAAAACTAGTTCGTCGTTTCGACCGAAGGTCCTTTCCAAGGTAGTAAATGGTGACGAAATGTGCCTGTGACGCGACAGTGATGGAAAATTTGAGGAGCAAATTAAACTTCTGACCTAAATAAACTAATACTTCATTAATTTAAAGCCTGAATAAGAAAACGTGGATTCTACACGAACCACGTCATGACTATATATGCATGAGCAACGTAGGCAGGTGCAATCATGCAATGTAACACGCATGAACCCATATAGTTTAGTCTGCATGTGTATATAAGATAAAAAATATGTTGTGTTATGTGCAAGTAAAAGTGCAACTACCACTGAACTCTAGTAGACTTAAACTCTATTGAATAATGCAACGCTGACTTAGGCTGCTAACGATATAAACTCGCAGTTTTCAGAATCCCAATGGTAATGATACACTAGAAGCGACCGACGACAAATTACGACATGCCAGGAACAGTTTGAAAAACGCTATTGATATGGATTGTTACATATACCTTGCCTATTCATAAACCTACTTTGCCTAGCTGTTTCACTGCCCGCGTGTTGAGTAAAATCAATCACTCAAAGGTACTCTCACTGGTAAATACTTACTATACAGCTACTTTTCGATAGCATGTGGCAATCAGTATAGTGACGGAACGCTTGACCTGGTACAAGTACAGGGACATGATGACAAACCGACAATCTTAAATTGTACAGCTTTTCTATTTATTGACAAACTTCACTGGCCATTAATGTCATGCAGGTGAACCCTACATGCAGAGCTTATTACTCCATTTGCAGGGTACACGTACATAAAATATACAGATACAAAACATTTTATCTAGAAAACTGGACAACGGGCGATGGAATAACGCTACAAATACAATATAATTCAAGATCATATAGTGTACAAACCAAATATACCAGAACGTTAGCCGTGTTGTAACGTGTCGAAACAACATGCGAGTTGACGCGCCTTCACCAAGTTCTTTTAAAGGCGTATTATGTATTAGGTGTGTTGTAGATACAATTATGCAATAGTAAATCCAAGCAACACACATTTTGCCCTTACATTTGTCGTTTTCAGCAAAAAACACATCCGACAAAAAAATCACGTCAAGAATACAACGTCATGTCATGCAAACAACACGTCGAGCACAATTCAAGATTTGATTTGTAAAAAATCCAGATTGACTAACAAGATTATCTGTATGATCTATATATTCCATTGATATGTGCGGAAAATAAGGGCCTGCGGCGGAGGCAGTTAAAGTTTGAAGGGAGGCCTTACAAAGCAGGTTTTGATATAATTGCATAACACGTTGAAATATGGCTTTTGCAGTAAACAGTAAATTATATTACGCGATGCTGCAAATCGCAAAATCAAGGAATACGGTAGGTCGTTTGGTCGTTGCAGAAAAAAGTTTGCACAATGTTTACCAGCCAACAACAACAACAACTTTTTTAATCCAACCAAAAGAAATGAATTGCATTAGTATTGAAGTATTGAAAGTACATTAATATTAGGTTGTTTTTGATGAAACCATCAGGTCTTATCGAATTAGCTAAGCTATACCATATTTCGTAGTAATGTTTTAAAATCCCCCCATGCAGCATCCATGGTGCCCCCCCCCCCCACTCAATCATTTTGCCCC
>CACRXK020002336.1:9326-44387 GCA_902702795.2 Paramuricea clavata | reverse complement strand
CCCGGTGTGACGCGAAATTCCTGACTTGCGAAATATCTGACTATTGTAGAACTGCCCATGCGCAGACGATGCGCATGAATGACTTTGGCTCATAAATTTCGCAACTGAACAGACAACACGTGTATTTATAAAGCCATTTTATTTATACATAAATTTTCCAACATTAATTCTACAATTGATCAACTGAATTGACACTATACCACTGATTGTGAACGTTATAATAAACCTTGAATCGTAGATATGGAAATATCACTCGAAAAGCGATCTTAGTGATATAAAATAGACTCCAGTTTCAAAGGTTATGCCGTATATGCATTACTATACTATAAGCACTAAAAATCGTTTCGCGTTTGACCTTCTCACTATTTAGTAAGCAGCAACGATGAGTTCGAAGTTCATGAGTTGGCCGTTTAGATTTGGCGATGTTTATGCTAGAAACATTTGCCATTTGGTAACATCGCATATGGACTTAAAAATCGTTTCGACCGACCGTATTTAGCAAACGTCGTGTATTTCGCGGTCACGACCACACAATTCGCTGTGAAATTTAAAGTGTTTGTGATTGAAACTTAGCGATGTCGATTTGAAATATTTAACGAAGTATTAGAAATTAACATCATGATTATTTTATCTAAACTCTAAAAAACAGTTTTGGCCGACTTAGAATTTAGCAAGCGTCATGTATTTCGCGCCTGTACGCGCGAAATTTCTGACCCGTCACGCTAGGTCAGGTATTTAGCAGAGGTCAGGAATTTCGCTTGACACCGGAGAAAACTCACGACTTTCGACAGAGCGTTGATCGACTCTGTCCACAGAAGTATCATGTCAGAGGCGTGTCATGTCACAGGTGCTCGCTCTGACGATTGTTGACAAATCACATTTGAAGATGAATAATGAAAATTGACCAGTAAAAGGCACTGATTAATCAGTGAATTTACTATATTATCTTTAATATATGCTATAAAGGGTTGTGTAACATTCGCTTCTTATAATTGCTTGTTGAAATACTTAATATTAATAAGCACCATATATAGTTCTTATAAACACATAAACACCAGCAGAGCCCATGGTTCAACATGGGCGTCTTCACATACTGGCGTAAACAAATTTAACGTTTTAATTAACAAACCAACGTTATCGTAATGTTTAGTCTTTCTTTTGGTGAAAAGGAAATTAAAACTTGTAAAAGGAATTAGATTTCTGCAGCATTGTTCCCCCCACACGATTTTTACCTTGATTTGTACACAAACACAATGGGCCAGTGAGCTTTCACAAACACATGCACAAGGTGGGCCCAGGGACATGGAGAGAGACGATAGATTGAATAAAAAACAATTCGACGAGGAAATATTTTTAAAAACTTGTGAAAAGGGATTAAAGTTTTTCAACATAGTATACACTTTTATACGAAGAGACAATGGCTCAGTGTGCCTCTGTGCCTCCACAAAAACACGACACGAGCCCATCGACACGTTGAGATAAAATATTGAATAACGACAACAAAATAAAAGGTGAAATGAAAAGATGAAATTAAAGGTCTCCGCCTTGCTGGACCATTAGGCACCAATATGGCACTTACTGACGTCGCGACTCGCTGTAGAAATTTTGCATAGAAATGTTTAAGAGAACTGAATCAGTGTTAAACACTGCGGAGTCAGTTCCTCGAACATTTCTTAAGGCTAATTTCCACTGTTGCGTTTTTCGTACGCACGTACACGCACGCACGTAAAACTTTGAATTCTTCTATTTTTTAAATATTTTACAAATAAGTTAACAAATGCATACTAAAACTTGCGGAACACTAAATTATTTTGCTTTATTTATTTGGTTATTTCATAAGTAACATTTAAACGGATTTGAAGTTTTACGTGCGTATACGTACGTATGAAAAACGCAACAGTGGAAATCAGCCTTTACAATTCCTTCGTGCAGAACTTAGAATTTACCTATGCAAAATTCCTACTGTAATCACAGAAACAGTTGACAAAAATGGGTTCGTCGACAATGAGTTCGTTCGAGAACAAGTCGAACTCATTCTCGTCTTGGTTTTAAGATGTTAATCTTCGGATTGTATTGTATTTTTTATCTTATGATGCAATCCTTTTGTGTATGGGACAATCTCTTATTGAATATAGATATTCTGTTTGTGCGTATAATATAAAGAACGTCACGTTTTGCCAAGCGATAAAACAAAGAACGTCACACGTTTTGCCAGGCAACAGAACATGCACTCTTCGGAAAAGTTGGTATGTAATTAATATACTGGTTTTTCCATTACACAAAATGAAATGTACCAAAGCAGGCTTTTAATACGGATTCTTTTTCCTGGATTAAGCTATATATGAGCATGCATTATGTGAAATCCTTAGCATTGATTGCCACACTGCCAGATTGACAAACGGCCAATGAATGTTTCGGAAGTATACGGAAAATATAACAAGGTTAAACGGGCGGGGCACATGCACGTTCACTGTGCTAGAAGCGCCTAAGTGGAAAAGCCAATTATTTTTTTATTTTTCACAAAACAAAAATTTCAGATGAAAAACAGGAAACAGCAGTCTTTATAGGATTTCCTTTTTTTAATCTACGCCCTTCAAAGTAAATTACCCTCAATAACTACAATTCATAATGTTGACACTAACTTGCGTACATGCAAATGAAGACCATTGATTGTTAAAAGATTACCACACAAGTCTCAGGGAACACACTGTTTGCGAACACACGAGATTGTAAGTTGACAGTGTATTAGCCATTCCGAACTTGATGAGTGGACTGGGGACGAGTGTTAAAAAGTTCCCAAATTAAGAAATGAACCAATTCACTAAAGCCGACCACCTCAAAATTAGTAAGTATACAAAGTTTGAAGACATTTACATGAATAGCCTTCGAATAATAAGCTTTCGAAAATCGTGATATGAAATGTATTGTATTTTTTGTTTTTAGGGACGCGCGTCCCAAAAACAATCTTTTAATCAGTAATTTCACAATTTTCGAAAGCTTATTATTCGAAGGGTATTCATGTAAACGTCTTCAAACTTTGTATACTTACTAATTTTGAGGTGATCTTTTTAGTGATTTGGTTCATTTCTTAATTTGGGCACTTTTTAGCACTCGTCCCCAGTCCAATCATCAACTTCGGAATGGCTAATTGTCCAGTTCACAACTAGAAGGGGGTCAAGGGACTCGTATATAAATTATACACTGGGCTGATTACGTTTGCATTCAAATTTAAAATGTTTATTTTTGGAGTTACCGTTTTGTTTTTATTAAAGTATACTCAGTAGTTCCCGTAATTTTTTGGCAAAACCAGGGTGTTAGCCAGCTGAATTAATATTCTCTAATATTCACAAGCCGGTTAGTAAACAAAGCCTCTAATTGGCTTATTTTTGTTAAGGGACCAACCAGAGGCTTTGTTTACAAACCGGCTTGTGAATTTCAGTATAAACTTTTGAACTTCACAACGAAGTTCGGAACGAAGTTCGCAACATTCACGGAAAAGTTATGTGAAATCAACTGTAATATTCTCTATCGCTTTCGACTATATGTCTCAGTCATGATCAGATGATCATAGCATGTACAATGATGTCATGCATGGTGATCAGTTCTTCATCACATGATGACTAAAACGGAGTGGAAAGCTGGGCAATATATTAAAAAGTACTAGTTCATTTTCAAGGTCACCTTTGGCGTTGTTTGATTTTGTTTTGTGTGCTGTTATAGCACAAGTGTATGTTTGTATAGTGTACAAAGAGTAGAACACTGTTTATTACGATGTATTCCAGCTCAATATCGCTAGGAACATAAAAATATATGTAGTAAATGAGTCGTATATGTATATAGTTGACATTGCGAATTGCTTTCGTAAGCTGTTTTTTTTACGACTCTGTTCTTAGATATAATATTAAACTTAAAGGGATGCTGCTCGACTCTCAGGAAACAACCGCTTTGCGGTTCGTCCGCTCTTTAACCATCACTCCAATTATGATTTAAAAGTTAAATAAAAACACTCAAGAAATAGAAAGAATCATAAAGTGTCAGTTCATTTATATAAAGAATGTCATAATTAACAGAACATTAGAAGAATCAAGAACGCATATCGTTTGCATGCGTGCTTATAGAAATATCATCTTATATCATTGACGCAAATATTGTATTTATTCGATGCAATAAAAAGGCCGACAATCAGAAGCATTTAAAAGAATATATTTACTATGCAATTATAAATATCGGCCCGGAACGCCAGCTAGACATTTGGTCTGATCATGCGAATGACGTGTCGAATCGAGTCATTTATATTTAAAGAGGATTCCGTCATTGGAAGTTAGTGTGTGTATATACGCAGTTTTGCCGAAACCATGCAAAGTTAATGAAAAGATTAACAAATCAACCGTGGACCGCTTGTCTGTAGATTTTATTTTTGTGCAGGTATATATTATAGCCAATCTTCGAATGAATGGAGCTTACTAGTCTATATTATGCCGGCGCAGCCATTAACTCCAAACTTAGATAAATGGCTCCACATAATTTTTGGACTTTTTAGCCAGTAACTCTAGGTTTAGATAGCTAGCTAGCTGTTGCTTGCAAGGAGTGTGTTAAAATTATATCGATTTAAAGAATACTATTATGGTTTCATGAACTGATAAATTAGCGATATGGTCTGTTGGAATTAGTTGGGAAAAATGGTATAAAAGCTGTTTATGGGACTGTCAATTTCCGCTATCTTTGGCTTCACTTTTCCCATAGGCCGAATGACTGAAGTTCTTGTTCAAGATACGTACAAAGCTCAATGACATACGCCCGTATTCTAAAAGCTCACTCGCACTCAATGAGTGGAAGTTCAATCTGAGCTTCTCTCGAGTGTCATTGCTGTTTTTGAATAGCTGGAGGGTTAGTATCGTACCTTTGTATGTGACTACTTACCGTCCAGCTATTCAAAAACAGCATTGACACTCAAGAGAAGCTCAGATTGAACCTCCACTCATTGAGTGTGAGTGAGCTTTTAGAATACAGGCGTTAGTCTCGTTCCTTACTATGTGACTACTCACCGTCCAGCTATTCAAAAACAGCATTGACACTCAAGAGAAGCTCAGATTGAACATCCACTCATTGAGTGTGAGTGAGCTTTTAGAATACAGGCGTTAATCCCAACTTGATGTCACTGTGATGGTATATATTTAATCACTTATACCACGCTATCTTTCGAACTGTCGTTTCGACGACGTACCAGTAGTTTAGTTAATCAACATTTCCAGTTGAACTAATAAACTTTTTATACATGCAATTAATAAAATAATATAATTGTATACGAAAAGTTTACAATGTAATATTCATTTTCAATTGGACGTCCAAATCTATTCATTAATTTAAATTGCAAAACCGAACGGATGCGTGCACGAGGTTTTGGTTCGTCATGGTCAGATATATAGACAATTATTGAGATCACTTCATTTAAAATCAAATCTATGTGCATGTGCTACACAAATACAAACTTTACTGTCTTCTTAAGCAATTTCTTTGGCTTCAGGCAGATAGCCTTCCCAATGTTTCAGGACCTAGAATAGAATAACGAGTCTTCATGCAGCCATATCAATTGTCAGGCAAACTTCAAGTCAATTTGTCAGTGGCCATAAAAGTTTGGCGATTTTGGCATGATTTGCGATATTCCGAACATTCAAAGGAGGAATGGGATACATCTTCTTTAATTAAATAACTTCATGCTATTTTATAAACTATGGAAGATGATTCATGTTCCACCATTCACGAAATTACTTGGCACCCCTCAAATAAGCGGAAAAAATTTCATACCCTTCCTTGAATTTTTAATATCAAGAGGGGTATGAAGTAAAAGATACATACTGCAGCATGTTACTGGTGTCATCTATTCCAAAAAATATATTTTGATACTGGCCTCCATAGGCATCTCTATGGGTTTTAGCCTGCGAATGGGTGTTGAAATAAAACCCAATCCCCCTGGCGAGATGCCTGCGCAGGAGGCTATTGTTTTGATACTGTTCTGTGTTGTTCAGTGATACCAAACTTGAAACTAGTGATGAAAGCAGCTGAATATAGAAGCTGCTTTGTGCTAGAAATATTAACATTTATATTTACTTTCATATTGGGAAACTTTTATACTGGTTTACTTTTATCAGATTGGTTTACTTTTATAACATTTTATTTTGGTTTACTTTTATAACATTTTATTCTGGACAATGCCAGATATTCTATTTGAGGGAGTGGATTGTATTTTCGTACTGTACTATCTAGTTGACTTACCTGTTGTTGGTTCTCCATAAGAGCTTCTAAGTATTTAATTATGGCTGCACGGAAGTCTTTCGTACGGTTACGCTGAAAGTAGAAAAAAACAAACATATTTAGGAAAGGAAAATCGCAAGGAAAGAAGGCTGAACTAATGCCAGGCATCCCAAAATGCGTGTATAGAATATAAAAAAAATGTCAATCTTTAAATAAACTCGCCTCATACCTCTGAAATTTGTTACTATAAAGACAATTTAGAACTTTAGGTCTTTAGTAATATACCCTGTATATACATTGATACTATGTTATACGCATGCGGCGCGTAACAAATTTCAGAGGTCAGACCAATAACGTTTATACATTAATTGGGATCCGATTTCGGACCTGTTTTCTTGTTTATATTTCGTGCCTATTGGGGAAGTTGTAAAAAAATTACTTTCTACTACCACGTAGTATCGTTAAATACTTGGGTATAAGCTTAAATGACCCAACAGGAAAACACGAAATTAAATTTATTTTTGGGCGTTTTCGGTATGTGCACCAAGTCTGTGGAACATGAAATTTTATTACTATTATTAAACAGACTGACAAACTGACCTCAAATCTCGCGAATTCCTTCCTAATGGTTTTCGACATTTCCTTGAACTCCTCCTGACATTTCTCCACCTTTCGTTCGCACTAGAATTCACAGAAGAATGAGACCTGGGGCCGGTTGTATAAAACTCTTAATCACTTTTTAATCACTATTTTGTAGTTAAATAGTGATTAACTCTCAAAGGGGGACCCCCAGATATAAACTTGCCCAAATTTTGCATCTTTCAAACTTTTTTGAATTGAAACGTAGAGTTTATATTCATTTACAAGCATAGCGAACCAGAAAAGTGTTAGATATTCAGTTAGTATATCATATTTTACAAATATAGCAATTCAAAACGTAAACAAAGTTCGCGCATGTGCACAGGAGTGGACATCATCTTTAATCACGTTTTTATACAACCGACCCCAGATATTTATCATTGCATCTATTTCAACATAATACTGAATAAGTGATTATATAGTAATATAAAATTTACTGGGTTTGTGTCTAAATTATTTCAAGACATACAGTACTCGGCAACGTTTTTTATTTATTGGTAGAAGTTTGAGGTAAAGGACAATTAAGAACCTGCACTCGAGAAAATGTACTTTTCAAAATACTTTTAGTGGTAAAGATTCTAGCAGACCCCAAACTACACACATAGTGCATTAAAGTTTTCACAAATTTTCCAACTGTGTAGTTTTTTACACCCTGCATGTAGATTGCTGTTGTATATGTACCCAGACCAAACCCCTGGTGTGTTTCGACCCAGTGAACTGTAATAACACTGGAACGCTAACTGCAGATAAATATGCCCATACTTGCCTGAAGCCAAAATGGCGCTTCTCGCGAGCACGGCCAGCAATAAATTAACTTTCAAAAGGACTGGGGAGAGTTTCGAGGAGCGGGAAATTCAGTCAAAAGTTTGTTTTTGAGCGAAAATCAGCGAGAAAAAGTACTTTTTTATCAAAAGGCTTCAACTTTAAAGATTCAAACCTGGTTTCCTGGATAGTTCTAAGTATTTTACATCCACTAACAGCAAAAACTTCCTGGGTAACAGCTTGATATTCAAAATATTACACAAGTTTGAACGTGCCGAAAAAAACTTCGCACTTTGACTCCTGAAAAAAGAACTTTAAAACTGCTCTACGTTCTGGAAACATGTTTTGTATTAAATTTCAGGTATAGTTGAAAGTTTTTAGCTTTTTTCCTTGTTGAAATACAGCTATTTAGTGGTCGAAAACAGACATCTTTTTGGTGACGTATTTTCCACTCCATACGTACATGGCGGCCTTCAATTTGGCTTCAAAGATGGCCGCCAAGTTATCGTTCCAGTTCCCTTAGAGTTCACTGGTTTCGACCACACACAACCTCATACCCAGGCTTTATCCTCAATGCTGTCGCCGGTAAAGAAAGAGCCCGGATACGATGTTGTCAACTCATACCTCATTGACTTCGTCTTTGCATTGCTTCATTCTATCTGACTTTGAGGCGAGTTCTGCTTTCACAAGAGCCTCGCGTTTCTTTGTTAAATTCTGTTGAGCATTTTGAAGATTTGTGAACACGCGAAGACGTTGATTAAAACACAGCTAAAAATTCGATTCAATAGATTCAATAAGGCAGATTCTAGATTTGGAAAAAGTGAGACCTCGGAATTCTGAGGGACATTGTCTTAGCAAGAAGATTGGGGAAAATTTTCAATTTTCCACACACACGTTGTGAGAGAATCTTAAAGGTGATCTACAGTCCGATCTGCGCATGTGCACAAATGAGCCCACTTTTTATGATGCAAACAGTTTAACTATGTTTTGAGTTCTTGAAAAGCCTGATTGTTGTTTCTTGATCATTTATTATACTCTAGAAGCTTGAAAATATAAATAGTTGTCGAATAAAGCTCAATATTTTGGACACAAAAATGTAAACAAAGGCTTTGTTTACATACGGACTGTAGATCACCTTTAAGGAATCATTATATCATCCTTCCTTATCTGTCATGTATACATAAATACAGTCAAGTATACGTTGTTGTTGCAAATATAACGCGGTAATATACGGTCAAATTCTACATTGTTTTTATGCACTTTTGAGAAACATTTGAAAAAGGCAAATTCAAGATCTGGGGAACATTAAACACTTTTGCCAGATCTCGCAGATTCGATATCACTAAAAATGCGTGTGAGGAGATTGTGAAGGAAATATTAAATATTTTATTGGGAAAATCTGGCATCTTACCTTTACCGAGTGAACCAAACCGAGATAGTCTTTGAGAAGTTCAGCGAGAACGTAAAAATCTGTTTCCATCTAAAAAATATAGTTCAACATTATACGACTGGTGCTGTGGATGTTTTGTAAATTAGGATAAACACAATAGTAGACTAGTTAATTAACAATTAGTTTAAGCCGAAGTGAATATAGGCTTGTAATCACCAAGCCTGAGGCGACTAATTGTTTTAGTATAATATAATTTGAGTATTGAAAAAGTTACAAACAGTTACAGTATACAAACAGACAAACAGACAAACAAACAAACAAACAAACAAACAAACAGACAGACAGACAGACAGACAGACAGACAGACAGACAGACAGACAGACAGACAGACAGACAGACAGACAGACAGACAGACAGACAGAATTTATTTTGCTTTCCGTAGTGACTTAAGCAACCAACCTGATTTTGAATAACTTTATCGACCTTCTCTTCAACTTCAGCGAGGTTTGACAAAGCTCTTGATAATGAACTATGTTCTTCTGCACTACCTATGTACAAAACACAAAGCACAAGGACCAGTTAAACATAGGGTGGATCCAGCCTGGTTCCTGCTTTTCGCTTGCGCAATGTTGGCGCACTGGACTGGAAGCCTGTGGAGAGATGGGAAGCGAATAATGTACCCTAATTTAACTTACAAAGATAGTCTTGCTAACTATAATCTCGAAACACTCTTCAATAGAAGAATCTTTGCATGTTTTTTTGTTAAAGATGATGTCCACTTTGTTTACGTTTTGAATTGCTATATTTGTAAAATATGATATACTAACTGAATATCTAACACTTTTCTGGTTCGATATGCTAGTAAATGAATATAAACTGTACGTTTCAATTCAAAAAAGTTTATATCTGGGGGTCCTCCTTTGTTATGAGCAGAACTGATGCGCAGAACGGAGTGGAAATCATCTTTAACGTAACCTAGACCCTTCAAGTAAATTGCACGACTTCATTCCTGATCCTGTTGATTGTCGTTACAACAAGTTGTTGCAGGTCTGCAAACAAGTTGTTACAAATCTGTTCACAAGCTGTCGACAAGTTGTGTTCGCACTGCTTGTTCCCAGTTGTTGTAACAAGTTTGGAACAAACTGTTAACAACTTGTGACAAGCTTGATGGCATTATCAGACTTGTTTCAAGGTTGCTCTAAAAAGTCTGATACAGTCATGATATAACAAGAATGTTACAAGGTTGATGACACAAGGTTGTAACAACATTGTTATATCATGACTGTACAGAACTTGTTAGAAGAACCTTGCAACAAGTACGATAATATCAAGTCGCGGACAAATTTGGGAGTTGGTTTGAGACTTAATAGAGAGTTTAAGTTCGACTTCCAATACCAATACCGACACCGATGTTTTCACTTCCGTTCTCACTTTGGTACCGGGAATTTTAAAGCGTTAAGTTATCACGACAGATAAAGTATAGAGACACTATTCGTCACCGAAAATGTGCGGTATACTAAAAGGCAGCTGAGCTAAAATTCCGACTAAAACATTACTCAGGCGATGCTAATAAACAAATAGTTTACATGTTTATCGTAAAAATTATGAAATATCCGATTTATATGAGTTTATCTTACAATTCCCCCGACTTCCAATACAAGGCCGACTTCGGTAGTGGTGACTTCCAGTACACTTGTCCTCGTGCTTCTTGCGAGCAGGGAGCATGCGCATGACATGTTGTTAGTATCGGTGTCGGAAGTCGAACTTAAACTCTCTAATATTTATGTGGAGACGGATGTCTTTAGGTGGTGTAGAAACATGTACACCCCAGGAGTTGGAATTAAAAAATTTTTTTAGTCGTCCAAGTGACTACCAGTGCATAAGATGTAGTCTCGAATTAATATCAGGTCTCCCTATATCAATGTTTTATGAAGTACAGTATTTTGGTACTTTAAAGTATTTCAACACTTACTAAGAACAGCAATGGCATTGGAAAAAACGGTTGTTGATGTACTCAGCTCTGCAACGTTGTAGCAAAAAATAAGGTCAGTTTAAAAAAAATAAATTTACAGTGTTATATGTGAAATCTAATGTACTATATAGAATGGTCATAGAAATGCACCGTAATGTGAACAGCAAGAGTGACCTACCTTTGCGATTATTAACTAAGCTCTCTAGGGCCTGATGTAATTTCTTTAACTGTGTTTCAAGCGCATCGATTTTAATGTGCTTGTCTTCAAACCACTAGAAACACGAAAAATCTTCCGTATTAGAACCGTTAAATTTTTGAAATAAAATTTCGGTAACTTCTGGAATGCTACGGTACAAGTAAAATTGTAGTATACCTGATCTGACTCTTCTATTTTTGACGTTAAATTAAACATGGTGTCACCAACATTCTTCACCAATCTCTTGAAACCACCTCCACTAAATGCTGCAGTGCCAGTTGCTCTAGGAAGCTATAAAATAGCACACATTTGAATACAAGTTACAGGGACGGATCTACCGTAGTCGTGCAACCCCCCGGCCGCCCCCTAGAGATGTCTATCACCCCCTAGCATCCAGGCCTCGAATTTCCCAGAAATCAATCGACGGCAATGGCATTAAAAATTGCCGTGGAACGTAACAGCTGTCTACGGCAATTTTGGCAGTTTCCACGGCATTTTTCAAATTATACGTATTTCTTTTAGTGGGGGTTTTTTTTTGAAGAAAACTGAGAGTAAAATAGTGATTTACGCATGATTTGATCAACATCTGAATTCAAGTATCAAAGTAGTAATGCACAGTGAATAGTATAATCCACGGCATTTGGCAGATCCACGGCATTTTGCTCTCCCTCTACGGCAATTGCCGCGATAAAATTCGAGCCCTGGTTTCGAATAGCGAAACTTCCACTATTAGTGCGTGTCGATTTCGAATTTAATTGAATTGAGTGATGAAAAGCCAATATAAACTTTGTAAACAAAAGATAATGTAAAACGTAACAGAACTGTGAACATGTAGTTTTGGCCATCTCCAATAATGGTAATGTTGAGATTGTAGCGTTGCAGACTGCAGAGGAGAGTGGGCAGCAAGGCTCCCTCATGAACCACCCCATGGAAAACCTGCACCCCTCCTTGCAATTTGGAAAGAGCTTGGACAAACTTTCCGTACCCAGTTCGTGGCGTTGGTTCAGTTCAAAGTTGATATATTTAACGAATATTTGTGCCATCATTGCCGTAGAATATCACATATAGAATATCGTTCTCGTGCATGAGCATTTATAAAAGAAAATAACAAAAGAAAAGAAAGCTCGACCTGCCCTATACCTAAGTTTTTGCAACAAGAAATAGGAAAGCCAGGGGTTTTTTCCGAAACAGGGACTTTTGAGGGGATGCTGGGTTTGAAGGATAATCCAAGTGACCATATACTGTATAACTTGCGATGAATGCAACACTAGGTCCTCTGGTAGGAATCACTGCACCAGAATCGCAGGGCCGCAGCTTCGATTCCTACCAGAGGACTTAGTGTTGTGTTGCATTTTTCGCAACCGTTCCTGGTTATGTCTTAAAATAGTGTATTTATATGCTCGATTGGATTATCCACTAAACTCAGCATTCAAGTTAAACCGGGTGAAGTGCAAAAAACATCTTTCAAGTTCACTTTTATGGGATCTCTTTTACAACAAGAGTTCTTCAGGTGTGTTGTAAAACACTCCTCGACATGGGAAATGGGACAGCCCATTTTTACAAAGCTCTAAAAAGCACCAACTTAACATGGCAAATCAAATATGCCTTACATTTTCAGTTTCTAAGAATTGTCTGAATTCCGAGTCTTCTCTCAAAGCAGGATGGGCTGCTGTTCTATTGAGATACCTACATGGAAATGTAGCACAACAAAAGTTAAATCATTCACTTGTAATGTACCCTAATGCGCCCTACTTTATTATTTTACTCTATCTCTTGAGCTAATATGATACATACAGTACAGTAGCTATAACTTGTGCGACTCTGATTCCTTTGACTGAGTCATTCAAGAAAAGCTTTACCTATAGAGGATCTGTCCTGTGAAATAACCTACCTATTGAAGCAATTAATGCTACATCTGTAGCAACTTCAAAAATTAAGGCAGTCATCATAGTATTATTATACATGGCTCCATGGAAGAGCACATTTTGTGAATTCCATGTTTAAATAAAGTTTTAATAATAATTTTTAAATAAAGTAAACAATATTTCACCTTTCCAACGAAGCTCTACGCCTTTCTACAAAGTCGGCAGATGTTGATTCTTCTTTTCCTAACTTCACTTTAGTCATTCCTAAACCAGACAGAGTACAAAGCTCAAAAGAGGCATGCACACTGCGACAATCCGCCTACTTATAAAATATATAGTACTACCAGAGACACGTTAGTATTAGGTCTTGTACTGTTTTTGCTAGCCAAGTACCACAACCACATAGGTACTCAATAGGGCACCTAATCTGTATATACTGTACTTACATTTTGCTGGTACCAGCTTCAGGTTATTGAAATACCGTAAACCTCCGACTATAAACCCTGGGCTTATATTCTTTTGTAAGTGATTTTTGATGGGCTTATACAAGGGGGAAGGGCTTATATACGAGGGGGGGGGGGCTAAAACATGGACAATCTTTTGTGTTAGTGTAATAGTGATAAACAAGTATAGTAATAGTGATAAACAAGTGTTAAGCATAGTAATAATAGTGATTAATAGTGGTAATAGTGATAAACAATAGTGATAAACAAGTGGGCTTATATTCGGGTGGGCTTATATTTGGAATAGAGGTGAGCGTTAGTACATGTGGTGGGCTTACGCGAGGGAGGCTTATATTCGGGGGGGGGGGACTTATATTCGGAGGTTTACGGTATACATTTTAGAAAAAATGTGCTTTATGTAAAATTAGTTTAGTTCAGAACTCTCAAAGAAGTCTTAAAACTATATATTAAACTCTATTACAGATTGTTTATCTCTTGCTTAGTTTTCAAAATATTTCAACTGAAAAAAGTGGGCTGTTCGCCATCTTGGATTATTGAGGATATGCTATGTCAAGAGGGGTCACACTAATTTTTTATCTTTTGAGTAAGCGATCGATCAATATGGGTACATTTCAATTTTCAAACAATTTTGGATTGTTACTCGGTCATTTTAGATTGTTACTCGGTAGTTTTACAAGTATATGGTTAACCCAACTCCTGACGTCATTAAAACCCCAGTTAATGAGGTCAAGAATTAGTCCAAATATTTCGAGAACTAAGCAAGATATGACAAATCGGTAACAGTTCAATATCTAAGAGTTCTTTTGAATGAGACAAACTAATTTTTTATTGCCAATGCCTTTTGAAGTCAAAGACTAAGTTCACCCTATGTGTGCGGTTTGTGCCAGCTCAAGTACGCAGCAATATCCGTTGGAGTACCACGCTTGCTGTATAATACAGGCCAAAATTCAAACCCACCTAGAACAGATTTTTCAGGAGCTGGAGGCACAACTTTGCCCTGAAGAAGAAACTTGGCATTAAGCCGTTCATGAAGTCCAAGAAAATCACTGAAGCGACGTGAAACACTCGTTTCTGGTTTCTTGAAACTCGCAAGACTTGTCTAAATGCAAAATAGAAGTATAAAAATATGAGTTGTATAGTATATTGGTGTCCTGGCTTGCAATCTGTGATTACTGTGAAGTACTGTACTTAATTAAACAAAATACTGTAGAACACATACCGTGGTTGTAACTTTATACTGCATATATGCCCCCATACCATCACCTAAAGAGCATCATAACTCATAAGGGAGCAGTCATTTTAAATGTTGTTGGAAGATGGAGGTGGTCAATTGACGCCCAAGTAAAAAAACTTAGTAGGGCGGACGGGGGCATTGTGGCTCAATGGGTTAACATTTTTCTAATGTTTGAAATTTTCTTAGTATCCAGTCGGGATACAAGTCATTCACAGTTTTGTATCCAAAATCAAATTTTTGTATCTTGTGGATATCGGGATGCTGCAAATTTCAGACCTCGAGGATTCCATCTGTATAGTGTCCCATCTGAGACACCAGTATTCCAAGCTATTGGGAGAGCACCAGAGACATTTATCATTTAGCATTATTGTAATGTTTGAAATGTTTAATGTCCAGTCAGGATACAAGGAGTAAAATTGTCTGGCATTAGACAGATTAAATGGCATAATGGTTTTGTGATGTCCCATAAGAAACGTTTAACCTTGTGCAAAACCGAACGTTGAATACTTAAATTCCAAACTCATAAATATATAAAATACAAACATCGGTATTAATTTAATTAAACACTAAAATGTTAAAACCTAACTTACATTAATTTACTGTTTTGATGAAAAACATTTTTTTCCTTAAGCTGTTTGATATAAATCCTGGCATGTATCTTCAAATTCAGTTGTTTATATTAAAATGTTATTCAAGTATTTATAACTTGATGCCATTTTGAAGCTGAGGTCAGCAGATTGACCTTTGCCCCAGATGTGATTTTCGACCAATCAAAATGCTCAAGAACGTTTAAAGGTTGGATATCAAATTTTGAGAGGTGGACATCAATTTTCAAGCGGTGGACATAAAAGTATTTTGAGAGGTGGGTAGCAAAATCGCAAAAACAGGAGGTGTAAAGAAATGCATGGCAGCGGTCAGGCGACCAATCAGAACACAATATGTGACATAGTTTCTCTTACCAACTTTCTCAGGATTGGAGACTTTGATCTCAAGATCGAATTCATCAGTTTCTTCCAGCTCCTCCTCATCCAGTTGTTCATCTTGTTGTTCTTCCTCATCTTCCTTCTGGAAAAATATCAAATATACATGATATTGAAGTGCACATACAGTGATCATGAACAGGGGCGTCGCTAGAGGGGTGGTGAGGGGCGGGGGGTGAAACACCCCACCACAACTCGATCACTAACTTGTTTAGCCTAGCCTTCCAACAACTCAAATCTATAGGGTCTGGAATAGGGGATATCCACTTGGAAAACATAATATTCACAAAGCAAATTTTAGTTACTAGAATATTAAAACCTCCCTTCTATATTCCATTTTTCGTCCAATGTTTTGCCACAGAATAAAGGATCCAAACAGAAGGGCCACTTAAGTTGGAAGCTTTGAAGTTTCTGTCCTTGCACATGTCGCATTGCGCATGTTGGCCGCCATTTTCCTTGCAGTCAATGACATTGTTTGGCCAATAAACACGCTATACTGCACCTTCTGGTCAGTAAACTGCATATTTTTGCATAAAAAAAAACGAGGACACGTTGCACTGCTGAGTGGCCCTTCTGTTCCTGATCTTTATTCTGTGGTTTTTCTCATATTTTAGAGAAAAGGACTTTGACTGGGGCAAGGTGGCTGAGTTGGGGGGTGGGGGTACCTTCACATAATTACCTCTTCTATTTCGAATGACACTTTTGGTTTTGCAGCTTTGGGCTGAAATATAATACAAATTGTCAAACAATTTTACATTGTACAGTATTATGTCCAAGTGCTTATGCAAAAGGGCTATTCCAATTATTTATTTATTTATTTATTTAGCTTTGCCAACTAGGGCAGGGTCACCACAACAGCATATGCCAATTACTGTGGGCCCTTTTTGCCTAACCCACCCTGTCAACTTTCCCTGTGGGAGGAAACCGGAGTACCCGGGGAAAACCCACGGCTTTCGGCAGAGCGTTGACTTTTACTCTTTTCACATGGGGATTGGGTTCGAGTCGCACTGAGAAGGTACTTAGTGAGACTCGAACCTGCAGCCTCAGAGGTGAAAGGCAAGTGCGCTAACCACTTGGCCACCGTTGCCCCTTATTACCGCACCCCTCCCCGTTGAGAAACCTTGGAATTTCCAGGGGAGGTGGTGCATTAACCTTGGAATTTTTAGGGGAGAGGGTGCATTAACCTTGGAATTTCCAGGGGAGAGGTGCATTAACTTTAAATTTCCAGGGGAGGGGGTACATTAACCTTGGAATTTCCAGGGGAAGGGGTGGATTAACCCTGGAATTTCCAGGGAAGGGGGCATTCGGGATCTGGAATTCCAAGGGGAGGAGTAATTCTCACATGGAATTTCTAGAGGGAGGGGTAAATTTCATGGGATGGAAATTCCATTGGAGGACATATGTTAGAGGGACATTTCCGGGAGTAAATGTCCCATGAGGGAAATTCAATAGGGAAAGGTAATTTATACATGGAAAGTCTGTGGACAGGGTCAAATTTAAAATGGAAATTCCATGGGGAAGGCTGAATTTAAAATGGAAATTCCATGGGCAAGGGTAATTTTTACAAGGAAATTCCATGGGAAGGGGTAAATTTTACATGAAAATTTGCGGAAATTCTAGGAGAGTACCGACATGAGAAAGGGGTTCCTCAACAGGGGGGGGGGGGGTGCGGATAATAATTGGAATAGCCCAATGCAGTCTTACATTATGTACATGCCATGCTTCGGGCTATGACGCCAGAGTCATTATGTGTTGGTGCGTCATTTCATTTTTTGAAAATGCCCTGGGGGATTTTAAAGTTCTGAGGGTGTGTCTTATCTTTCTTTCTTGGGGGTAAAATAATACTGATCTTATAATTTTCTCAGGTTTTAAATGGATTGGCATCATTCACACATTTCAAAATAATCTATTGGCAATGTACTGCACATAGAACAGTATAAAGTCTTGGATAATTTCTTTGCAAACTACAAAACAAAGAGTTTGAATAAACCCATCTTCTACTTGTCCTATTCAATGCACTGATATTAGTATATAATAGTACATGAATACATTTCAATAATCAGGGGCAATATTATCAATATTGCAAATATGTTTAATTTCGTTAATTGACATCCGCAGGCGATAAAAACACATCAACCAATTAATCACTCAAATTGTTAATTACATTTTGTGCATAAACAATTTCCGATGAAAAGTCAATTTGACATAAGCTAGAAATGCAAATATCCATGCAATTTTAATATAGAACAGACAAATAGACTGAGCAAACTTGTTCGTTCCTGACTTCCTGTTAATCCTGCACATTAAAGTCCAATATGTTTACATGAAAATACTCAATTCTTATACCTTATCCTCGCTTTTATCTTCTTCCACCTTTTCCTCGGGTGTATCGGAACTCTCCGAAGGCTTTTCTGGCTCTTTTTCGGCTTCTTTTGACTCTATTGGGTCAGGGTCATCTGAACTGGCAGGCTCACTGACAGTCGGTTCACTCTTCGTGGCTTCATTGTCTTCGTCCGCAGCGCTTTCATCGTTGTCTAAGCTCACTTCAACGGTCTCCTGAACATCGTCGGCATCCTTCTCTTCTGCTGGCTTCGGCTCTTCAAGCGGTTCGTCTTCCGAAAGGTTTTCTTCAGCATCAAATAGATCAGGAGGTGGTTCGCGTTTTTCCGCCATATTGCTCAAGAGGACATGTGACGTCACCTCCTGGGATATTTGTACCCTCGGGATTAGATCGTATACGGTATGTGACCCCCTGGGGTTGTGATTGTAAATCGTGGAATTGTAGAAGTTTAGTTTATATTCGAAGAAAGTTAATCCAGTATATAAAAATTTAGTTTAGTTCAGGTGTTCTCCTGTAGTAATTGCTTTTAAAAATAGCCCAGAAAAAAGTATTTTGGTAGTTTTAGTTCTTATACAGTGTGTATAAAAAAAACTTAACCCTTTCAAATTCAAATTAGCTATAACGTATTGTAGTAATTTGACAGCTCTAATTGCTTTGAATTAATGGTTGGGTAAGAACACAAGGTCTTGTACTCACAGGACAAAACTCAAAGAAATAAAAATTAGACAATTTAAAAGAAATACTGTATTTCTTCTAAATTTTCTATTTTTTTATTTCTTTGAGTTTCGTCCCATGAGTACAAGACCTTGTGTTCTTACCCAACCATTAATTCAAAGCAATTAGAGCTGTCAAATTACTGCAATACGTTATAGCTAATTTGAATTTGAAAGGTTCACACACACTGTATAACAATGGCCGCTAAAAGCTGGTTAATACTTTCAAGTTTACTTCATCAAAGATTCAGGCTTGGGCAGGTGTTTCATATTTATCGATATTTAGACCATTTCACTTTCGGTATACAGTATTTTCTTGTTAAAGTAGGTTGAAGTACGTCCATAAACTGTCCTACATTTATACCCATTCTCGTACCCAGAGCCCTTCTTACGCGCGGTGCGACGAGGGGCTCTGGCCAAATCCATAACCGGATACCATAAAAACATGGTAAGAAAACAATGTCCGGTGTTAGAACTAGCCAATCAGATGCCAGTTCGGAATACGGATTTGGCCAAAGCCCCTCGTCGCACCGCGCGTAAGAAGGGCTCTGGGTACGAGAATGATTTATACCCAAAATTACTGGTAAGTACTCGGGCAGACAGACTGAGCCTGGAATTTTAGGTATAGGGGTATATTGAGCCAGTATAATCGAGTATATTGGTATTCCGGTAAACCCCCCTGCCTAGGCCTAAATATTTCTTCAAGTATTTAACTGTGAAACGTTCGTCTGCTTTTCGTCTGCTTTGCGAATGTTGGTAACACATGACTGCTTACAGTAAACTCTAGCAGACAACTCGAACACCATTCCTCCGCGTTCTGGACTGATTCATTCTTTGATTCGGATCTATGATTTCACATCTTTTTGACCAATGAATATCCCTCTGTTGGAATTGGAAAACATGACGTCATTCGATACGATACTTAACTAGGTCGAATTGTACTATATTTCCGAATGATTAATTTTTTATATCCATGGCAGAAATGTCAAGGAAAATTGTCACCACGAACTAAAATACTACTTATATGTGGATTTCTAACTTGACAGCATCGCCGGATTCTGTTTGCACCTCTCCTGAAAAGTCATGCCACTGGGGACGAGGCAGTGATAGATCAGCTTAGGGTCTACACTTCGTAAGAAAGTTTTTCTGTAAAATTGAAACAGTGATAGCCATTTACGTATGTGTCAAGTACCCAATGCAATTGTTTTGAAAGAAACTTTGCAGTAATTGTTACGAAGGGCAAAATTGGATGATTTGTACAGTCAAAATTCATTAATACACTGATACATATGTACACTTACTGCATACGTCACGTCGTTGACTTTGGCCCGTTCTAAGCCCTAACTTTCCATGGGAGGGGGGGGGGGCGAGCAAGACCGCTCCACCTCCCCTAAATATTTTCCACCTCCCCCACTATTTCCACCAAAATCCAGCCTTGCTTGACAGTTCTTTCTGACCGCTAGTGTGTAACGCTTTATAAAATCCATATTGAAGCATTCCCATGTCGGGATCAACAACGGTTTGGAACGGTAATTCTTTATTCCTTATAAACAACAAAATGTAACTAAACTTACCTAAATTATATAATTACAGTTACAAAAAAATTGAATGCTTGCTGCAAATTATAGTATCCAGTAACCACGGTACTTTTCTTGAAAATATTACAAAATGCGCATAGTTATACATTTAAAACAACGGCTAAATATATATTGTAATCTACAAAATTCTTATTAAAAAGTCTTATTCAACAGTAATAAAAATATCGAGATGGAATTTCCTCGCTTCAGAAACACCAACTACACCATTTACGGGAATTTCAGATTTCTTTGATTTTTCCTGCGCTTTCTTCTCGTCTCCAGACCCCGTGAACTCGATTTGGTTTTCGGCCTCAAAAGCTGATTTCATTTCAGCGCCATCTAGCTTGCCTTTAAGATAAACCCGATGCAGACCGACTTTCAATGTGTTTTTGGCGTACAAAATACTGACTCCTTCTTTAATTTTAATTGCGAATAGACTTCGATTTCCTCTTACAATTTCATAGTGGAAATGTTTTTGCAAGCTTTCCAAAACGGGCGTCAACACAAGCAGGTTTTCGCGGGCAGTCAGGTTACGCGGGACGGTTATTTTTAATTTATGCACAAAGTGTGACGTACGTTTCCTTCGTTGCCCCGACGACGAACCGTAGGAGTACGTGTAGCGATAGGGGTCTGGGTTCGACTGCTTGGGCTGGGACGAATAGTAATCCCAAGGGGATTTATATGGATTTTGAGAGGGGAGTCTCGAGTTGTATCGGGCTGGTGTGGCTCTACGCGGAGTCTGAGGCTGTTCGCCAAACTTGTATTTATTTTTCGTGACAATGCTCTGTGGTCGCTGTCGTGGTTGTTGACCGGCGCCACAATTGTAACATGTTTGGCCAAATCTTGAGATGCAATGTCTAGAAGAAAGTGTTGTCTTATTAAAGTGCACCTAACCTCAATTATTCTACCATCTTATTCCTAAGAACCTTTGAAATGATATTGTAACTTAAAAAACTCATTAAGAGGATATTTTTTTGTATGTTACGTAACACGCGCTCAAAACTAATGCGTATAATATACCACTTGAGGTTATGACTAAATTCAAAATTTTTATTTTTCGATACGTTTCTCAATCGGCAAACAAACTTAAAAAGTATGTTTAGTGTTTTATCTGTAAAATAATGCTAAAATGAAAAGATTTTAGATGATACGCCAAAGAGAAAATGATATCTGAAGTTCAGTAAGTTTTGTTTATATGGCTGTAAATATGGCGTCAATTTTAAAGCATCTTTGATAATTGTATTTTCATTGACAATTTTTAACTATTATTTTATGTTTCTCAACCGGCAGATGCATTTAAAAAGGTAGCTAACTGTATAAACTAGAGAATAAAGCTAAAACAAAGTAATTTTGAGAGGAACGCCAAAAAGATTTTAGGTTTTGAACACTTTTCATTGCAAATACGTGACATTGAAAAAAATTGCCTCTTAATAATTCATGAAGAAAATTCAAAAGAACTGAATGTTTAATCAATGTTTATAAATCGAATAAAGATTTGTCCTGATTTACATAAACTCCAGCTTTGATTTTCTCGGCTTAGACAATGTTTATTTTTAAAATTACTTTGCCAATGAACTCATAAGATGGGTCGTGTCAGATAAAGATCGACTGCTCATGTTTCAACTAGTACTTATTTTGAAGATTTTTGTTTGCACACTTTGTCTTAGCTTAGCCTCCTGAGCAGACGTTGTTAGTGGCCGAGGGCTAACTTTGTCTCTGAGTTATTTCAGTTTTATTGATATGCAAATGTCCGGAATTTACGTCACATATATATAAATAATGACTGTCAAAGAATGTAAAGGTAAAAAATGCTCACTGTTTTCAGTCAGAATATTTCAAGAACGAAGCAAGATATAAAAAAGCTGTAAAAAGTCTTTAGTAATTATTTTTAAAGCTCTTTCAAATGAGGCAAAGTAAACTTTTACTGTCAATGTCTTTTAATGAAAATACTCACCCCCCACCAATGGGGTAAAACCCAGTTGGACAAGAACACTGGAAGCCGCCACGAATGTTGTAACAGCCTGTCGTTGAGCATGGATTTCGAGAACACTCGTTCGTATCTAAATACAAAGAAATTAAATATCTCAGCAGCAAATATTATCAGCTGTAAATTCTTGAAAGAAAATACATGCATATACGCTGTTAAATCTTAGCCAATGTTAATACATCATATGCACTGTTAAATCTTAGCCAATCAGAATTGAGAAATTTTTTCATGTATGTATATTATGAGATTATTAATTAGGGTACTGCCATGTTACAGTCAAAATACAAGAACCTTCCCACTTCCGCAATATGTTTTGTATTTCTGTAATTTGTTCTATTTTTCTGTAGCGATTACCGCTTTATCGGCACATATCGCGTTAGGATCTGGTAGAATATCGCTTTCCTTCCTTTATATACATCAATTTGTAGCAATGGATACACCTTTCGTAACATTCTTCGCATAAAAATTGCGAAACTTAGATCTCGACTACAATCATTTGACGTACTGAAATCAAAATTGCGAAACTTTTATGCAAGGAATCTATAGCGAAAGGTGTATCCTTTGCTACAAATATAAAGGAAAGAAAGGGGAATTCTACCGCGATACATACAGACGTATATAAAGGAAAGAAAGGGAAATTCTACCGCGATATTTGCCGATAAAGCGGTAATTGCTACAGAAAAATAGAACAAATTACAGAAATACAAAACAAGTTACAGAAGCGAAAGTGGGAAGGTTCTTGTATTTTGACTGTATAAGGTATGAATAAATATTCATAATATGTATGTTCATGGGCGTACCGGGCGGGGGGGCGGAGGGGGGGGCGGGCAATATTCGCTGAACAGTCGGGCAATTTTGTTTAAGTAAAAAAATAAGTGGGACAAATTTCGGTACTTGTCGGGCAAAATCCGGAAAAGTCGGGCAAATTTCTTGCCGCCCCCCTAAATTTTTCCTTCCGGTACGCCCATGTGTATGTTATCAATCCCGTACGTTGAACAAACTTGGAAGACACTTTAACATACCTCTGCAAAGCATCCTCACCCTGTCCAATTGAAATCCTTGCGGACAATAACAGCGATAGCCTCCCCTGATGTTTGTGCATTTCGTTCGACCACATTTGTTCGCGCCTGTCGTACACTCGTTCACGTCTTCAAATAAAAATAAACAAAATTTTCACAAAATAAAAATAAAGTAAAAATCTCACAACTTGTCAACAAGATGTAACAACGCTGTTATTTTATCAAGTCGCTACAAAGTTGTCACTCACAAATTGTCAACAAATTGTTGAATGGGATTCCAGCTTTCGACGAAATTTTGATCTAGACAAGAAGAACGAAATCCATTACCACAGCTGGAAAGAGCATCTTAAAATTAGTAAAATTGCAAAGTTTGGTTGCGAATTGTTGTAAAATGAGGAAAATATTGCCCTGCGAAGTTCGCAAATTTTGTATATATTTGCATTACGCGCGCGGGAAAATAACCATTTTTGAGCCGAAAGTTATTTTTACCGCGCGTAATGCAAATATATACAAAATTGGCGAACTTCACAGGGCTATATTTTCTTCATTTTACAACATTTAGCAACCAAACTTTGCAGTTTTACTCATTCTAAGACGCTCTTTCTAGCTGTGGTGTTGGATTTCGTTCTTGTCTAGATCAAAATTTTGTCAACAAGTTTGGAACAAGCTGTCGACAAGTTGTGTTCGCACTGCTTGTTCCCAGTTGTTGTAACAAGTTTGGAACAAGCTGTTAACAACTTGTAACAAGCTTGATGGCATTATCAGACTTGTTGCAAGGTTGTTCCAACAAGTCCGATAGAGTCATGATATAACAATATTGTTACAACCTTGTGTGATCAACCTTGTAACATTCTTGTTATATCATTTACTGCATCAGACTTGTTAGAACAACCTTGTGACAAGTCTGATAATGCCATCAAGCTTGTTACAAGTTGTTAACAGCTTGTTCCAAACTTGTTACAACAACTGGGAACAAGCAGTGCGAACACAACTTGTCGACAGCTTGTGAACAGATTTGTAACAACTTGTTAGCAGATTTGTAACAACTTGTGCGTTTTTACGTGTGTACTTATAACTTTATTTATTATTAGCATGACAAAATTACTGGATGCTGATTGGTTGAGAGGAGTACAATTATTTCATTAATTGTACTGCAGTACAATTAATGATTTTCCCAAAACAAACAAAATGGCGGAAAGGTATTTTAACAAAATACAAATGTGAAATGAAAATGCCCTAGAGGAACTAGATGAAAATACAAACAAAAGCACCAAATGTTGCTTTAACAAAAGAACTAAATGAAAATACGAACAAAAGCACCAAATTTTGGTTGACATTCTGGCAGGACTGGGCTTTGGCGAGAGAATATGATGTTGATAAGTATAGGTAATCATGCGATGTTGCTCGTACAATTAGGGATTAATAGTACTCGTGATGTTTGGAAATTTGCCAAATTACAATTTTGGCAAAATTTCCAAACATCACTCGTACTATTAATCCCTAATTGTACTCGCCATCGCATGATTACCTGTACTTATATTCCAAGACTTTATCAAACCTACCCACACACTGATTCCAATACAGTTGTATGACATAACCACTCGGGCAGCCACATCGATACCCGCCATTTCGGTTGACACATGTTCCTTGACAAGTTCTGATGTTGCATTCGTTAAGATCTGGAGAGAAAAACAGAAGATAGTTAATCCTATCCAACATAACTCGCAAATTTATGGGTCGGCACGAAGCTCTAGGAAGATATTCTGTGATTGGTTGATTATGACAATGACAAAAGAATAAGCTATAGAATGGGTTTTCTAAAGAACGAAACAAGAACCATATTCCTTTCGTTTATGTAAGCCAATAGCGTCTTTTGTCATTGTCATAATCAACCAGTCACAGAACATCTTCCTAGAGCTTCGTGTTTACTGAAATTTATTCCTAGCTTTAAAGTGGATGTTTCATAGAGGTGTTGCAATAAGTTGTTCTTTGTAAGGAGTGTTATAAAGCCACGTTGGTTTACTTGATGTGATTAAGTAACTCATTTTAGTTTATAACTTTATTTACTTTTCTTCCTGGAGGTCGAGTAAAAGCCATCTCTTCTTGGTCCAGTGTTAATACAGGAGAAAACCTTATTTATACTGGATAGCTCTTTCAGTTTCAAACTGTTCTTCCTTGAGGTCCAATAAGGACCTTATTGATCCAGTGTTACTACAAGAGGAATCCTAAACTAAACTAACTGTATTTATACTGGATAGCTCTATCAGTTTCAAACTGTTCTTCCTTGAGGATGAGGTCATGTAAGGAACATCTTTGATTGGTCCAGTGTTACTGCAGGAGGAAACCTAAACTAAACTAACTTTATTTAGACTGCATAAAATACAATACAACGGTAACTCCGAATAAAGTAGGCATTTTGATTTAACGTTTCGACTTTATTTAGTCATCATCAGGAATGATGACTAAATAAAGTCGAAACGTTGAATCAAAATGCTTACTTTATTCGAAGTTACCGTTGTATTGTATTTTATGAAAATACTCAGTGGTTCCAGCAATTATTAGACTGCATAGCTTTATCAGTTCTAAACTGTTCTTCCTAGAGTTCCTGCAAGATCCATCTCCTATTGGGCCAGTGTTATTACAGGAGGAAACCTAAACTAAACTAACTGTATTTATACTGGACAGCTCTATCAGTTCTAAACTGCTCTTCTTAATCCAGTGTTATTATACGAGGAAACCTAAACTAAACTAACTTTATTTATACTAGACAGCTCTATCAGTTCTAAACTGTTCTTCCTAGAGATCCAGTGAGAGCCATCTCTTATTGAAGTGTAAAAGTAATTGAAACGCATATTAAAAACATACCAACACAAGTTTTAGTCTGGGCGTTGAATTTATACCCACGCTGACATAAACACGTATAAGATCCAGGCTGGTTCACACAAGTACCAAAACCACAAATATTTTGACGCTCACATTCGTTTATATCTAGAAAATACGGGAATTGAAATTTTAAAACATTGTTAGTTGTCCAAATGGCTACTAGTGAATAAGATCTGGTCGTCAAATTCAATATCAGGTCTCCCTATATCAATGTGTTACGATATTTGTATACAGATAACATAAAAAACAGTTGTTTAATGTGTTGGCAAATTTTATGCAAAAACAGAATGAAATTCCTGATCACTGAGATATTTTAAGGATTTAGAATTGCTTTATTTTTTAAAGTTTTTCTCAATGGCCACGAGGACTATCATTAGCAAATATCCAGTCGCCAGATGAAAAATGTGGTTGCATTTGGCGACCTATAGTGCCCGCTCATTTCACCCCCTTGGAAAATATGGAATGGCTGGCATGATCACAATAGGCAATTCCAGCTTTAAATTTATGCGCGCAGGAGGTGACGGAAGTAAGGTATCATATTGCTGATTATGCTGAAAGCCATCACTGCGTGTTTACACGGCCGCCATTTTTATTTTTTCAGCATAATCAACAATATGATACCATACTTCCCCCCCCCCGTGGCGCGCATAAATTAAAAGCTGGAATTGCCTATTTGGACATCTCTGATAGGAAATGACGCATTCGATTGAGTGGATGCACGCATTTTAACAATGGGTGTACCAACACCGCGGAAAAACGTCTGCGCATGCACCAAATTATGAAAATATGGCGGGGAATTTGAATATCAATTTCTAAAACAAAAACATGCTTATTAATTGGTCAATAATTAGTAAAACAAACGAGAAAATATAGCAAATGGGTAGACTAGACATTAATTGAAAGCGTCCTGGCATTTAAAGTATGGAATGAAATATAATTCATGTAAAAAAATGTTGATTTTAACGGACTTTTAAATGTTGATTTATTCAAAAGCAAATTCAAACTCAAAAGTTAAGAAAACTCTCGAAAAGTTAAGCTTCTTAACCCACTCAAATTGTAGAATAAATCCTAAAGTTTAATTATTGTGAACACGCAAATTTTTTATATTTGGCGACACAGTTTTTTTTAAAGAAATGTATCTCAAACGAAAATTCGGAAATTGTCATTGCTTAGTGGATAAACAAAATGTTTCAGACGATAAATTTGTCAACAATCACCTTTAGTTCATGTTCTTGTACAATACAATTTCTTGAACCTTCTGGCTGTATTTATTCCTAGTTTTTAGAATGACATGTTTATTTTTGCGCTCGAAATCTGGCTGTAAAGACGCACAATGAAGTCACTCCTTTTTACCGCCATTTTGAGCCTTCGGAAACGTTCGGAACAGCTTCTCATCAAGTTCGCAATACTATTACAGGTATGGTTGACGCATGCGCAGACGTTTTTCCGCGGTGTTGGGTGTACCCCTCCATCACATCGCAATTTATCTAAAGGTCCGTTTACACTTGAAATTTTCGCTGCGATTTCAAGTGCAATTTTCTTCCTCTGATGGATGTAAACGAGTAAATAAGTTATGAATGCTCTGAGTATGTTTACCCTCATCTAAACATTCCTAACTCATTCACTCGTTCACATACATCAGAAGAAGAAATTCGCACCTAAAATCGCAGCAATGCCGTGAATTATAGAAGTTACACTACGCACAAGTTGGTGCTGACTTTTTATTGGAGGTGCTCATTTTCCCAGAAGATCCACATATGATGTTTGTGATGTTACTCTGAGTGTGCATCCACACTAGGCAAGCTGAAAAGTTAGCTTGGCCACAATGGGAATCAAACCCGCAACCTTAGGGATACTAGCTAACTTTTCAGCTTGCCCGGTGTGGATGCACACTCAGAGTAACATCACAAACGTCATATTCACCTGAGTACATAACACCAACACACACAAAATAAACATATCCACATATATCCCTACCTGCGCACGCAGTTCCAGTCCATCGATACCCCTGACGACATGCACATCTATAACTGCCGACAGTATTTTGACAGCCTTGTGGACAGTTATGACTCCTGTTTTGACATTCGTCAATATCTTAAAACGAATAAGATTGAAGTTAGTTTCTAAACCTGCAACTCGACCACGTTTGGCATACACACATAAAAACGCACAAGTCGTTACAGACCTCCGAACAAGTTGTTACAAATCTGTTCACAAGTTGTGTTCGCAAGTTTGGAACAAGCTGTTAACAACTTGTAACAAGCTTGATGGCATTATCAGACTTATTGCAAGGTTGTTCTAACAAGTCTGATACAGTAATGATATAACAAGAATGTTACAAGGTTGACCACACAAGGTTGTAACAATGTTATATCAAGGCTGTATCGGACTTGTTGGAACAACCTTGCGACAAGTCTGATAATATCAACAAGGTTGTTCCAACTCTTAACAAGTTGTTCCATTGTAACAAGTCTGTTGAGCTCAACAACCTGTCAACCTTGTATCAAGTTGTCAAAAAGTTACAACCTTGTATCAAGTTGTCAAAAAGTTACAACCTTGTAGCAAGTTGTCAAAAAGTTACAACCTTGTATCAAGTTGTCAAAAAGTCGTTGACAACTTGTCAACAAGCTGGGAACAAGCAGTGCGAACACAACCTGATGACAAGTTGTTGGAACAGCATTGCTACAAGCCTGCTGTAAGTTTGTTACAACTTGTGCGTTTTTTTGTGTGTGTAACCTGAATACCGAAACGGACAACACAGGATAACAAAAGGGAAACAAACCGAAACAGAACAATGTAAAATGCAAACCTTGACAAACTCCTGATATTTGTTGATAACCAACAGGACATCTACATCTGTAGCTTCCTGGTGTGTTCACGCATTCGGTACGACATGGCTTTGGTGTCCTAGCGCATTCATCTACGTCTGTTGGGAGGAAGAAATGCATCTTATGTTAGCCAAGGTTTTTGTTCGGCAAATAGTCGATTGTCGACCGTTATAATCAGGGGCGAAACTAGCCCTTTTTAATTAGGGGGTGTCTGCTAGAATTGCCCTGCGAAAGCCGATGATGCCCTGCAGCAAAATGTTTTTTTTGGCCATTATTTCTCCCAAAAATGTTGGCGAGCGGGGGGAGGTCGAAATATTTTCTTCCGGACATTCAAAAAAGGGGCGAAAAACATGAAACCCTTATTTTTTTACCAATATCTGTAAAATTTAGGTCTATAAATTCTATTCAATTCCCTCTGGAAGCTACTTAATAACTCTACATTCTATCATTTAAAATCTTTCATTGCCCTGCCAATCCAGATGATTTGTACTTTGCCCCCTCAAGTTTCGTCCCTAGTTATAATCCACAATAGACCTTGGTTTTTGTATTGAAGCATGAAGAAAGTTATACATCGCTTAAAGCGATATGCACTTATAGTTTATGTTGCGTAGAAAGCATTGAATGCGGGCTGTAAATCATTCTTTCAGGGGCAAGTTATGCGAAGCAAAAGTGCACGAGAGCGAATCGCGCGTGCCTCAATATTCAAGAGCTACTGTGTCATATATGTTGTAGAATAATCAATGGCTCACCAACACAACTCTTGCCGTTTCTGCTCAGTTGGTAACCATGGTGGCACATACAGCGGTAAGAGTCACGTGTGTCGATACATTTACCATTCGGTTTGCATAAGTCTGGAATCATGCTGCATTCGTCCATCACTGAAATGAATGAATATTCTTGTAAATGAACGTACACGTTTAGAAGCAAAGACCGTTACTGGCAAAGTGGTTGATCAGTGTGCGTGACTGAGGTTTGAATCCTGTAGTAGGCAATGGATCATTTGCATTATAGACAAAATTTTGATCTAGACAAAAATTTCATCACAGCTTGAAAGAGCATCACAAAATTAGTAATATTCCAATGTTTCGTTGCGAAATGTTGTAAAATGCGAATATAGCCTTGCGAAGTTTGCCGTTTTTCAGTTATTTTGTATTACGCACGGGAAATTGACAGCCCAATCGGGTGTTGGGGCATCAATTTCCCGTTTGTAACACAAAATGACTGAAAATTGCAAATTTCGCAAGGCTATATTATCCGCATTTTACAACATTTCGCAACGAAACTTTGGAATATTACTAATTTTGTGATGCTCTTTCAAGCTGTGATGAAATTTTTGTCTAGATCAAATCTATAATGCAAATGGTCCATTGTCTGATTATCTCGGTCATATGTGAGAAGAGGAAGGTCGATGGTACTAACTGTCTGGGGAAAAAAGTTTAAAAATGATGTTTTCCATTACACATTGTAAGGCTTTTAAACTTACATTTATCTTGAGTTGAGATACAAAGTCTTTTATGTGCAACTGAAAATGAAATAAAATAATCAATTTTCATTTTACAGTAATGATGACTACCTCACACTAGCTATCACACACCAGCTGGTAACAAATACTATAGTGATCATTGATATCCATGTATCGGCCATAAATTCAAAATATCGGTATGGGTATTTTTGTTGGCGATATTATCGGTATTGTATTGTAACAAATTTATTTTAAATTTAAAATATATTTAAGCTATTTAAAACACGCGCAGTCCGTACTTTGTCAGATATGCTCCTGCTCGTGTTTTCAATAGTACATACCAGTCTCCGGCCTCGGGCAAAGAATACACTGACTACCCCAAGCTGTGCCTGCAGTACAACAACAATCACTCTTAGTGACCAGCAGCATCATCTTGGTGGATCCCTTGCATATACCATTGTCAACTTGCGAGAAACATAAACCACGGCTCAGATCTAGGAAGAAAAATTGGAAACTAGTTCATAAACTACACCAATCAAATGTTCTTCATCTTATTCCACTGACCTTCACAACTTTTGCCATCAGACGTTCGTTTGTACCCATCGTTGCAGTCGCAGATATAACTACCAGCGGTATTACGGCAGACACCATTTGAACATCGACTCGTATCCTCTCTGCATTCATTAACGTCTGAAATATACCACATGATAATACTGGAGTCATGAAACAAGACACTAAAACCTGTAGCTTGGGGGTGTGTTGGATGAGAGGAAACTTTATTTTTCGTGTAAAATCCTATTGTCAGTAGAGCAGTTTCAAATTACACCCTAGTTTATAGCAAGAGAAACCACCTCTTATATGGGTGATCCAGCTATAAACTAAATTTCGATCAAGGCAAGAGGAACGAAATCCAACACCACAGCTAGAAGGAGCATCTTAGAATGAGTAAAACTGCAAAGATTGGTTGGTAAATGTTGTCAGGGACGCCGGAACGATGTGAAGGCAAGGGGGGGGGGGGCAAATTTACGTGAAAGGGCACTTTTGAATTGATATATACTAAGAGATGTTTGCAAAACATCGGGAGTTGAACTTCGCCTAATCATGTTTTCTATTTATTGGATGATAGGGGTGTGAGGGGGTTCTCCGCCAGGCCATCATGTGCTATTCTTGAAGCTCGATGACTGCATTTCTTGCGTTACCTGAAACAAATTCGTAAAAGAATTGCACTGACAATTCGCTAATTGCACTGACAATTTCTGACAATTCGCTATTTCGCCAAGCCAATCCTTTAAATTGAAAGGGCACCTTTGCCCCCCTTGCCCCTCCTGATAAAGGGCAACGGGGGCGGCTGCCCCTCCTGCCCCCCCCAGTTCCGGCGTCCCTGAATGTTGTAAAATGAAGAAAATATAGCCCTGTGAAGTTCGCAAATTTTGTATACATTTGTATTACGCGCGGTAAAAATAACCGCTTGCGCACGAAAATTACTTATTTACAATGGCTGGCAATGAAAATTACTTACCAATACATCTTCGTCCACCAGCTCTCCGGAAACCTTCAGGACAGACACACTTGTATCCACCGACGAAATTCTTGCAGACATAACGACAATTGTGGGTGCCAGTCACACATTCATTCACATCTGAATAGAAGGAAATAAAGTTAGATTACACGTGTAAAAACGCAAAAGTTGTTACAGGTCTGCAAACAAGTTGTTATACAAATCTGTTCACAAGCTGTCGACAAGTTGTGTTCGCACTGCTTGTTCCCAGTTGTTGTAACAAGTTTGGAACAAGCTGTTAACAACTTGTAACAAGCTTGATGGCATTATCAGACTGACAAGTCTGATACAAGTCATGATATAACAAGAATGTTACAAGGTTGACGACACAAGGTTGTAACAATATTGTTATATCACGACTGCATCGGACTTGTTAGAACAACCTTGCAATAAGCCTGATAATATCAACAAGGTTGTTACAAGTTGTCAACATCTTGTTCCAAACTTGTTGACAACTTGGGTTAAGCAGTGCGAACACAACTTGTTGACGACTTGTTGGCAGACTTGCTACACGCGTAAAACTCTCACATCTTGTAGAAATTCTGCCGACAAGCTGTCAACAAGCTGTCTTCGCACTGCTTGTCCAAGTTGTCAACAAGTTTGGGACAAGCTGTTAACAACATGTAACAACCTTGTTGATATATATTATCAGACTTATTGCAAGGTTGTTCTAACAAGTCCGATTAGAGTCATGATATAACAATATTGTTACAACCTTGTGTCATCAACCTTGTAACATTCTTGTTATATCATGATTATATCAGACTTGTTGGAACAACCTTGTAACAAGTCTGATAATGCCATCAAGCTTGTTACAAGTCGTTAACAGCTTGTTGACAACTTGGGACAAGCAGTGCGAACACAACTTGTTGACGACTTGTTGACAGATTTGCTACACGCGTAAAACTCTCACATCTTGTAGCAAGTCTGCCAACAAGCAGTCAACAAGTTGTGTTCGCACTGCTTGTCCCAAGTTGTCAACAACTTCGGAACAAGCTGTTAACAACTTGTAACAAGCTTGATGGCATTATTAGACTTGTTACAAGGTTGTTCTACCACGTCTGATACAGTCATGATATAACAAGAATGATACAAGGTTGACGACACAAGGTTGTAACAATGTTGTTATATCATGGCTGTATCGGACATGGAACAACCTCGCGACAAGTCTGATAATATCAACAAGGTTGTTACAAGTTGTTAACAGCTTGTTCAAAACTTGTTGACAACTTGGGATAAGCAGTGCGAAAACAATTTGTCGACGGCTTGTTGGCAGACTTGCTACAAGATGTGAGATTTTTGCATGTGTAAGAATCTCACAACTTGACGTGATCGCAACATGTTTGTAGCAAGCTTGTCAACAAGTTGTAACAATGCTGTCATTTCATCAAGTTGCTACAAGCTTGTCACGCACAACTTGTTGACAAATTGTTGAATTGCAAGACGATAACAACAACTTATAACAAGTCTGTTGAGCTCAACAAGCTTGTAGCAAGCCGTTGGCAACTTGTCGACAAGCCGGGAACAAGCAGTGCGAATACATCCTGTTGACAAGTTGTTGGAACAGCATTGTTACAAGTCTGCTGCAGTTTTGTTACAAACTGTGCATTTTTACATGTGTAATCTTGGCGAATGATACGTCTGTTTGCCGCATTCACACACAAGCGAATTAAAAAAGTACTATATCTTTCTCTTTGTACAAATCGGTCCATTGTAAAAGCATACCTGTACAGTGTCTGCCATCAGCATGAAGCTTATAACCTCGAGGACAAATACAGCGATATGCTCCAGGTATGTTAACACAGCGGAATGCACAGAGATTTCGCGTTTCAGAACACTCATCAGTGTCTGTAAATAGAATAGTTTTTCTGTAAATAGAGCATTTTCCATGTACTTGTACCTCCCGAAAAACTCTTGACATTGACCGTTTGCTCAGGAATAACTTAAAGGAAACCGTATACCAGCACCAATTTATATTCTGACAGATATAAGTTCGAAGTATACCAAGTTAGAATAATAAATAATAATAATAATAATAATAATGCTATTACAGCATTTCCACCAAGTTGTCTCTTCATCTGTAAACAATAAATTAATACAACTAATCATATCTAAACTATATTTCTGAGATTAAAATATATGAGATTACTAATAACTAAGAATTAAGTCTAATGGTAGCCTTATCCTTTAAATGTTTCGATAATAGACTTTTACAATCTGTAAATAAGACACAGTTTCTGACTGTAGAAGGTAAAATATTAAAAACATAAAATGTACTGTCTTGGAAAGTACCTGGTACAGTACTAACGGCACTTTCAATGGTGTCTTTGTTGAAGACTTTAGCGATCTTCCTGGAGTATAAATATCTAGTTTAAGGTATGACGGCCAATTAGTAAAATACATGGTTTAAAAGCAATGAGAAACAGATGACTTTCTCTACGCTCGACAATATAGGCAGCCATCGTAATGCTAGTATATTAATATTACTACAAAAGAAATATCAGCTGACTGCCTGATATCCACTCACTTCGTAAAATTTTATCAATCATGTTTAATTTCCCAAAGAATCTACGAATGGCTATACGATATGGCTGGACGCAAACATTAGAGAAGACTTGCATAATGATAAGTATTGTAACCTACCTTCACAACTAGGTGAAGAGCGACCACGTTTAAAACCAACAGCACAATCACACGTATAACTACCAGGAGTGTTGGTGCATGTACCATTTCCACAAATACCTTCCGTAGCGCACTCGTCTACGTCTGAAAATGAAAAAAGAAGTTTTACCACCCAGGGTTTCTACCTTTCAGCATGGATAATAAAATACATGGATAGGAAACTAGCTGACGTGACCTAATGTTTTCAATGGGATGATGGCGTTGGAACCTAGTTGCAAACCAAATTCTCAAAAACAGTGTGTTTAGCGATAATACAG
>CACRXK020002335.1:25885-44401 GCA_902702795.2 Paramuricea clavata | reverse complement strand
TATTGGTTAGAAAGAGCTTGGGTGGTTGTGGCCATGCACTAGACAGTAAATTTCAAATGTAATATAATGTAAGTTATGTTGTTATATAACCACTGAGGTCCGAGTTAAGTCGATTATTAAATCATAACAACAAACTCAATTTTTCATACTGGCAAAACGTTCGATTACTCGGTCTACATGAATTGGTTCGGTATCGTAGATGTACATCATGGCCAAATAATTCAAAGGACCTTCAGTTGTTCGATTACGCAAATATGTCTTGAGAAGTCGTAGAGACGAAAAACTGCGCTCAACGGTTGTTGTTGATATGGGCAAGATGCTGGCAATAGTTAAAAGGGCGTAAATGCTTGGAAAAACATTAGGATCGCAAAATGATAACGTTGCTATGTGATCATGCAGTTGATGAATGAGTTGAACTGGAAAATTCTCTCTTCCATTTAGCAACCCACAATCGGTACTGCGTTAAGGCATTCATGCCACTAGTATCATGAGGCATAACATTGTTAGCATGAAGAAATTGAGAATAGTCCATAAAGCTGCATGAACTCTTCTTCCACTGCCCCATTCTTTGCACAGCTTGTTGGAAGCAGCGTATCACACAACCCAGCAAACGTCGTTTTTTCATTAAATCCAAATCGCAATTGCTCAAGAATTGTATCCAAAAATGGGATATACAGTGCTACGCGGAAATAATCAAGTCCGTGAGTAGAATCGTCAACATCTGAAACATCTGGGTTATCTCGATACACTTATCTTTGACAAACTCTTTAATTAACACTCCACTTTGTCTGTCTTTGATATTGAGGCTGTGTCGAAAATCAACTTTACTGAAGTAAGTATATATATATTTAGCAATAAATATTTCCAAAGGGGGGGGGGGAGCCGCGGCTCCCACGACTTCCCCCTGGCTACGTCCCTGCTGCCAGAAGGTCTAAGGCAAAAGGATCTATCGCTGGTACGATTTAGAACATTGTTGCTGGAGTACTCATCAGTATCACAACGCTGCCAAGACAATCACGCAAACACATGCATGCAGCCATTAATTAATTTAACGTGCTGCTACAAGTTACATGTACAGTTTAGATATTATAGGCCCCATTTACATGAGACCGGAACGAATTAATTCAAACTGGGATGATTTCGTTTCGGTCATAGTATTATTTATAATGCATGGATGTTTACTTGAGATCGGGACGAAAATAACTCGGATCGACCTCAAGTCGTTGCGCTTGCTGGACCGAGCCGACTGACTTCAAACCGGTATGAATTCAGACTGAGATGAATGTAAACGCAAATACATTTCACACCGGTCTCGGCTGTAACCTTGACATTGGAACAACACGTGCACATGCTAACAAAAGCCATCTAAAATAGAAAATTGCCTTGCAAGGGGGAATAAATTTTGTGATTTTTGTACCGGTAAACATGTTGACAATTTCAATTTTCATTCCGGTCTGACTTTGTCCCGGTCTCATGTAAATGGGGTCTTACGCCTGTATTCTAAAAGCTCACACTCAATGAGTGGAGGTTAAATCTGAGCTTCTCTTGAGTGTCAATGCTGTTTTTGAATAGCTGGATGGTGAGTAGTCACATCGTAAGGTACGATACTAACCATCCAACTATTCAAAAGCAGCAATGACACTCGAGAGAAGCTCAGATTAAAGTTCCACTCATTGAGTGTGAGTGTATATGAGCTTTAGAATACTGGCGTTAGTTATGTGTTTTCTACTAGTATCCAAGGCCCCAGAGTAATTGGTTTTAGCTAAATTAAGCTGTACAGTTGTGATACGTGTCCCCGCCTTTTTGTTGTGCTTTTTTGCTCAACCTTGAAACGTGCATGGGAGCTATAGTCTTAACGCATTTGCTGCGTTTCGATATGTTTTGCATAGGTTTGTGCCACGTTTTTAAGCAATTTTACGTATTTTCCAATCTTGTGCTCATAAAATTCAAGCTATTTTTAAAATGAAGATACACGATTATAGAAATTTCAAACACTCATTAATAATTCATAAGCTTATTGGCAAATCATGTCAACTATAATATGTCACGTACAGTGGCTTTAAACCTGATACTGAAACACTCCTAATTAGTATTCTTTATATAAAGAACACTAATAAGGTAGTATCTATTGTAGTCGTGTCCTCATTAGTATTTTTTATATAAAGAATACTAATAAGGCAGTATATATATTGAATTTGTAGTCGTGTTTGAAGCCATTTAATAAACTCGCAGGTTGTGTTTTATTAGGTCTAAAGCCACTGGCGCTGCGCGCTCGTGACTTTAAACCTAACAAAACACTCCTGCTCGTTTATGAACAGTACTTAAACCGTCCTAGTTTAGTGGTCAAGGGTGCATGGTTTTACTGAGGGGCGTTATAAGTTTGCACGTTTTGGGGTTGAACAGGAATGGTTGTGTACGTACTTGTTGTTTGATTGTATAATTATAGGCGAAGCTAAATAGTTAATATATAAATAAATTTCAAAACGTTTCCAAGCTATGAGACTACATAAAAAACCAGACACAGTACTAAAATGCGGTGCCCTGCAAAAAACATTTCTGGCGTTTCGCCTACAAGTAAACTTATATAAAATAATACGCTAGATGGGGCCCCTAGATTTCTCCTGTTGGCTAATACATGAAGTTTCTAGTGAGGGAACTGAAGTGAGCGCGCGAGGTCTACGATAGTCTCCTACGCATACCTACTTAGCGGGCTGAGCCCTCACGTAAGGTATGCTTACTTTGGCCAAGAATTCCTTTCCTCAAAATAATTATTTAATTACAAATATTTCTTACTCTTATTCTTTAAAATATTAAAGATTTGGGAACAATGCTATACCAAGGCAGCATTCACTACCCTGTGGGTAAACTAGTCTATATAATGTGGTAAATGCATGGCCTAGCAGATATGACTTGACAGACTTGATATGAAATCGCACATGTTTAATATCTGTCACCTCTGATTGCCCTTTAACCCCTGGTCTTTGCTACTTCAATCTTTGCTACTTCAATATATATTGCTTCTTGTCCTTCTTTTCAGTTCCATTCACAGCTCACTAGTCGCTGCGAGTAATCACTGTGCTTGATATAATTTGCGCTCTTTACTGTGGTTCTATTTGCTTTTGATGCCCGCAGCAATCCCTAACTTGCAGGTACCCTACTCCCTAGTTTAATATTTAGCACGCTACATTCTCCAGTCGGCCGCCAGTTGGTCCGTACGTACGTTAGGGTCGAAACTGCGTTTTAAAGCCTTCAAAATAAAATATTTTGGGCTCAAAATACTATCAAAATGAAGAGAAAAGTGAGACGAATCCACTGGCATACGGCCGAAACCGAGAAAACCCAACAATTCCGAAGTTATCAAGGATCAAACGGACTGCATTTTTAATTAGTTTAGTAATTTTGAGCGATTTGTAAACAATACAATTTCGCTTATTAAAACTGCACATTAAAAGCTTCAAAATATAATATTTTGGGCTCAAACTACTAACAAAATAAAGAGAGAAGTGAGACGAATCCACTGGTATACGGCCGAAAAAGAGAAAACCAACAATACGAAAGTTATCAAGGTCAAATGTATTGCACTTTTAATTATGTTTAATAATTTTGAGCGATTTGTGAACAATACAATTTCGCTTGTCTTTCAAAGGCCATAAATCGCTAGAATACTGTAGTTTAGTAATACATTTGACATCTGTGAGTATAATTTCTTACACTGAATCGAACGGTGGTATTTTTGTCCTTATTGGGCGCATAAAACCAGAGATAAGACGCAGCAAAATGTCAATCGTGAGAGTTCGAGTTGTAATTCGAAAGAAAACTTTCCTCGAAAAAAGGAGTTCGGAAAACGTGAAGGATTATTTTGAGCGGCTTTTGTCTTTCAAAGGCGACAAATACCTAGAATAGAAGTCAATTTTGAAATCAATTTTCCATCCGTAAACACAACTTTTCACGCTGATTCGAACAGTGGTATTTTTGTCCTTGTTTGACGCATAAAACCAGAGATAAAGCTGAGCAAACTGTCGATCATCATGAGTATACACGATTAAAGGAGATTGGCAACAAAAATTGCTTCATCTATCTTATTGCTTCATCTAAAAGAGCATGAAAAAATAAGCCGATTGGCCGTTTAATGCTCTATTCTATCTCATCTAGTTCCGAAGTTATACGCAAAAATGTGAAAATATAAATTGCTGATTCAGCACAACGTGTGACGTCATTACCTGGGTAAGTATGTTTATTGAATACTACACTGAAGCATAGCTCAGTTATTATGGGCCCAAATCAAATGAAATTTTGCATACTGATTGAACATGAGGGGACGCATGGAAAAACACTTCTAATTTTGTTGCCAAGGCAACAATGTCGTTTCCAGGCCCCTTGCGCCAATTTTATGAAACAGCTTTATTCAAGGTAGTGATAAGAATAAAATAATATCAGAAGTATGTGTATGATACCTATGCATGCCAAAAGTTTACTTGCATGATAATAATTCGAAAATGACATACACATAGATAAATGCAACTAGTTATTCAAAATCAGTGTAAGAGGCCTGGGAACGACTGTGTTGCCTTGACAACGAAATTAGAAGTATTTTTCCGATGCATCTCATCATGTACTATCTGTATGCAAAATTTCATTTGATTTGAGCCAATAATAACTCAGCTATGCTTTAGTTTACTATTCAATAAACATACTTACCCAGCTTATGACGTCACAGAATGTGCTGAATCAGCAATTTATATTTTGCACATTTTTGCGTATAACTTCGGAACCAGATGAGATAGAATAGCCTGCGTGCAGGCCCAAGGGAACTGATAGTGGGCCTGCAACCATCGCCCGGTATTTTGAAATACGCCCCTTTTCATAACACGCCCCATTCGCGCGTCAATTGTCAAAAAAGAACCAATGACAGCACCCAAATATTAACAAACAAACTCGCATTAAAATGTTGCGGGGTTTTCTCTGCTTATTCAGAACACTAATAAACAATGTGTAAATGGCTGCGTTTTAACTCCAAAAAAGCAAGCAACGCAGTCAGTAATTGCCAAATTTGCAAGTGCTCATTTTCAACTAAAATCGGAACAGGCAAATTAGGACGAATTTCAACAGAAAACCAGTCTCAAACTTCAAATCATGAGGGAAGTCGTGCGACCACATTAGGATTTATATTATGTGTGCTTCGCTGTCGCCATTGGCATTGTTATAAATAAATTGTCTCACTTATCAGATCGTGTGTGCAATTCTTGTTGGCGGCGGAAAGTACGAAATTTATTTCATTTATTTCATTTGGTAAAGAACTCTACAAAAGAAGAGAGCGTTCCGAGTCCAGATCGTTTCGTTTCAAACGGCAATTTAATACCGCCTTCTGTTTCGCTCTCTCAGCGAAGCCTTGTAAATCGCAAAGTGTTTCGAATAGGCTTACAGTCCTTACATGCAACTGCATCTCAACATCAACCAAAAGATAATTTTCTTGAGGAAGTGAGAACACATAACGTATTAACTGAAGTCTGTTTGAAATTAATGAAACTCAAGTAAAGGTTTATACTATAGTTTACCCCAGTCGTAATTTGCTATTCCAACACCTCACGACAAGCAACCCCATTGGCATAACGGCAAAAACATGTCTTCCTTCAAGTAAACAATAAACAGTCTGTTCTTGTTCCATTTGTAATCGAAAAGTAATCAATTTTCAAATTTTAAGCTTATCGAGAGCCTTTGTCTATGCCTTTGTGATGAATCACTGTTCCCTTGGGCCTGCACGCTAGGTTAATTAATTACCGATCGCCTCAGCTAGCCAATGGGAATTTAGCCGGCGGTTCGGCCGGCGAAAATCGAAAACATGGGGTGATGGTTGCAGGCCCACTATCAGTTCCCTTGGGCCTGCACGCAGGCTAGAGATAGAATAGAGCAGTAAACGGCCAATCGGCTTATTTTTTCATGCTCCTTCAGATGAAGCAATAAAATCAACAACATTTTTTGTTGCCAATACCCTTTAATAATAATTATTATACATTTAATATGTATTCTCGTTTCTAATTGGTCAGAAAGCACCGGCTAATTTTCAGTATTCGGCATTTATTACGTATTTTCCGCCGATGACGTCATCAGCGTCCAATAATTGTTTTTTTGGATCGAACTTGCATCAACAGGTAGGCAATTTGTCGACGCTGACCAAAAATAGCGGCTCATTTCTTCTTTGAGTTTCCATTTTCGCGTCGAAGAGCAAAAATATAGACTTTCGGAGAATATTTTAGCTATTTACTATCAAATATGTTTGTGAAACAGTTAATAATCTCACTGAGGAAGGCCAACGGTTTCTGAAAAGCTAAAGTACGTCGAAATCAGCTTTGGAATAGACTATATTTTCACCGGGGAAACATGAACAAAATGGATATTTACATCAACACTAAATTTTGCTGGTGCCTACAGAGCTAGTTGGATTAAAACAGATGTTAAGAAGTAAGTGAAAATGTGAACTTTGTGAATTATACTTTCATTAAAATGTTTCAGAAGGTTTGCTAATGTCAAACTACACGTGTGACAGCTAGAGCTGTCAGTATACCCATATTTCAATGTTTATGTTGAAATGACCTATCTTCTTTGAGGTATAGCTTAAAATTTAGGGTATGCTCATCACTTGAAACTAGCTTTAAATCAAAGTTTTATCTATAGTCTTTATATTAGAATTAAAATCATTCATGGGAAAAATGTGCCAAAGGGTTGAAATTGCCCTTGTAAATGTACACTATTTTTGACATGCTTGGGTTAGTATTTTGAAAAGGTGTTCTGGAAGGGAAATATGTCTTGAACAATACTGGTTGACCCTTAAATTATAATTAGTGTTATGTAAATCACAGAAAATTGAAAAAAATCTGGTTCATACACAATATTTTGGACCCTATGAGATCCCGAATGGGGCTTATTTCAATGTTGAACCTGTTTACCTGGAAAAACTTAGAAAATTGAATAAGTCAAGAAATTGACTATGCTCATCACCCAAAACCAGGTTTTTCTAATTGCTTTTTCACCTGGGTTTGTGGCAATTTCAGTTATGCGACCACGAAAAATGCGCGCGGCACTTTTTTTGGACACTGAAGATGGTAACATTTGATGTTGTCATATATTGCCATCCTCTTATCGTAGCATAACTTAACTTATTTTAGTGAATTTGTTAAAGAGTTGTGTTTACTATATGCTTGTAGTATCTAAGATTTTTCATAGCATTATATGATAAATTTAAGTTCTGTTTTCTTTTATTTTTAGGTGATAGTATCTGTTCATTCCAGTGTTGGTATCAAATTTTGGACAAGTTTCAATTATTATTTCACATTCCTTTATTCAAATATCCAAATAAATGGAATATGACATCAAGCTGGAGGACTAGATCCTGTTTTCAAACTTGTTTTTGTAAAAATAGAAAATAACAACTTATTCTGTGTTGTTCTAATAAAAACCATTGTTTTTGATATGCATATATTTTAATTTTATTCTTTGTTAAAATGTGTACCTGGAATACTGAAATCTTTCAGATCAGCTAACAATACCTTTATAACTTATATATAGCCAAGTGTTCTATCTATTTTTGTTCAGATTAAACAAATAATGGGTAAAATATTAGATAAAATTTTTTCAAAAAATATGAGCTTGCCTGTTTTCAAAGCATAAAAAGCAATAAAATAAAGCAAAAGTACTTATTTTTTATTTAAAACCTTTGGAATGCACAGCTTAATGTTTTCCTCGAAATATTACAAATATGTCGCCATATACATATATGTCGCCATATTGATTTTCTGCGCGCATGCGCAGACAAATTGCCTACCTGTTACTTGCATCCCAAAAAAAATTATTGGACTCTCTCGTGCCCAAACCCTTGCGCGGCCAAAAGCTTGAACCTATAAGCGCGGGAAAAAAAACAATGGCCGACAGCAGATTTGCTTCGCTGAATGAAAGTGAACTCTCCAAATTATTGGCAGATAAGATAAGGATAGTGAAAGCACGAAAAAAGCCACAAAGGGGTAAATAGAAGTAGAAATATAATATTTAGCTGACCTTTGACTTTGTGCAAGGTGTTTGATATTCAAATTGTACTTTTCCTACCTCATGAACAGGAATCGTTTTATACTTTTCTCATGTCTTTAAATGTATAATAAAACAATTATTGGATTCTGCTTTCGCATGATATCAAGAATTATTCAGACCTCGGTCTATGTTATCCGCCTCAGCTTCGCTTCGGCAGATAACATTGACCTCGGTCTGAATAATTCTTGATATCATGCTCAGCCTCATCCAATAATTGCTTATTAATAAATTCTGAGCACGTGCAAGGAATTTTTGGTAGGCGATTAAGGAAACGGATTGATGCGAACAAACTAACAAACTAACAAACAAACAAACGGACAAACTAACAAACTCACAGGCAGAATATAATGCGGTGCCAAAAATGGCACGGGCACCGCAATACAAATACCACGCATTTTTGGGCTGCTATGGTTTGATTAAATTAAACTAGAATTGACCATGTATGTCTCGCAATATGTCTATACCTATACACTGGCACATAGTCAGCACTTCCACATACCTATAGTCAGCACTTCAGAACTGGACTGTCACCGAGGTAGAGGCGTCGTGAGTCCAATGCTTTAGGGGGCCAAGGGCAACATCAGTTCCCGACAAACACCTTTTTTTCGGGGGAGGGGGGAGCCATGCTAGTGTTATATGTGTGGAATCATATAAAGCATATAACTCTTAAATATTGACTATTCTATAAACTTTATATTGGGAAAACGTAAACTGCATGAGTGCGATCTCCGATATTTTTTTATTAACATATTTTAAACTGTATGTTTGAGCCAAAAGCATGCACTGGTTGCTTGTCTTGGGCTCTTACATGAATCGAATACAATATGAATGTGCCTGTGAAGAAATTAATAAAAGGCACATGCGCACACACACTCACACAACAAAGACAAAAAAGATCATCCAGCCAATAATTAAGAAAAGTGAGCAGATTTTATAATATATGTTTGAACAGCTGCAAAACGTTTTTGATTTACGTTACTGTAAGCGAGAAATCTCTTGAGCCATACAAAACATCTCTAATTTATCCAAATCACTGCTGGTTGCAATTTGGCACATTCTAACGATTTGCCCATATTTCATCTATATACTTTTTATTCATGTTTCGCATTGTCAAACAACGAAGAGAAATAAAATTCCCGCTCGTATATGCAGGTACGCTTGACCACAAAAATTCCGACAACATAACAAATTTCCAATTTTCCGACGCGTCTCAACAATAGGGGAGGGGCCATGCCTCCCCCCCCCCCCCCCCCCCCCCCCCCACCCACCCACGGCGTCCCTGCACCGGGGGCTACGACCGAATCCTATAGGTATGCTTGCATTTTTGGCAGGTCTAAAATATGTATAAAAAATTTTAACGAGAATTTTCAATCAACAAAATGCCCTTCATCATTCTGGACTACACACATGTTACATATCTCAGGCAAGACAAAAGAAAACGAGATAAAATAGCGCTTTTGACCAAACACATAGATCAGTTTAATTAATAATAAATTTCGGAACGCCAATCAAATGATTAAGAACTGTCAATCAAATAATGCATGCGTCATAAGTTAATTAGCATAGGTAATCACACGGGAAGGAAAGCAATTAATGATTAACACTACGAGTGATATGTGCCAAAATTGTACGAGCCGTTTGGGTGAGTGACACATTTGGGCCGAAAATTTTAGCAATTTCTGCACGCAATACAAAGGTATACAAAATTTGCAAACTTTGCAAGGCTATATTTTCCGCATTTTACAACATTTCGCAACCAAACATTGTAATTTTACTAATTTTAGTATGCTCTTTCTAGCTGTGGTGATATTTGCATCTCCTTGCCTAGTTTCAAAATTAGTCCATGATGGGAATTGTCTATTAAAGGCTTCTTGGAGCAGGTCTTGTGAGAAATGGCTTAATTAACCAGCCTTTCATGAAGAATATATCCTTCCGGAACGTACTTCACTTTGGCTATAGAGCTTTGTTACTATTGTTCCCAGTAAACTGCGAAACGACCGTTTTTTTAGGCGCTTTGTCAGTGACGGTTTTGTCAATGGCAAAGGACATATTTGTGTACCACGCGATTACAATTCTTTGCAAGCGGCGTGTGAAAAACTGCAAGTTTCAGTTTGACATTTCTGGCAGTTGAATGGTTTATAATTTTATTGTCCAATCAGATGCGTAGTTTTGAATTTTAAATCATCTGATTGGACAATAAAATTAGAGACCATTCAACTGCCATAACTGTCAAACTGAAACTTGCAGTTTTTCACACGCCGCTTGCAAAGAATTGTAATCGCGTGGTACACAAATATGTCCTTTGTAATTGACAAAACTGACACTGACAAAGCGCCTAAAAAACGGTCGTTTCGCAGTTTATTGGGAACAATAGTACCATGTATGTGATATTAAACCCAACGTCCCAGACTCGCAGTTGAAACCCAACGTCCCAGTCACGAAAATAAAGATCTAAACCCAAGGTGACGCACTTTCCGGAAGCGCGTATTACAAGATCATTTGAACAACAAATCGTGTATTCTTTGGAAATCACATACTCTTTAAAAATTAGGTGCATTATAATGTTTTCAAATTTATCATACATTCGAAATCATATCATTAGCAGAATTTATATTAATTTTAACGAAATCACACGCGAAACCATTGTGGAAACACCGTCGAAGACGGTTGATCCGTTGATAGATTTAGAAAGATGGGGGGGGGGGGGGGGTAGATAATTAAAAAAAGGGTGGATAAGTCCCTTTTCCAAACTATGGATGGTTGTCAAACGCTGTTTTTTGCAGGGAGCTAGCCGAGTTTGAAATTCTTCCTAAATTCTGTTTACCCTGCTGCAAATCCTGCAATTACCATTTGAAAGAATGAATAATGTGTGATTGTATAGTTCACAGCTGATCATCAGGAAAATAAATGGAAAATTACATTTTAATTAAAAATACGGGAGCTTAAGTAAGAGTGCTTAATATTTGTGTCAAATATGTACCAAAATTGTTATTTCATGGAAATGAAGATGACATTCGTGATCGAACAGGATAATATTCAGGTTACTCTTGTTTCCCCAGCTTTCGATTTGCTCCATTCTCTGGGACATTGGCAAAAGGGTCATGTGCATGTGCGGACAATTTAATAAGCGGGGGAAAGATTACCGAGTTTGAAATTCTTCCTGAATTCTGTTTACCCTGCTGCAAATCCTGCAATTACCAGTTGAAACAGTGAATAATCTGTCATTGTATAGTTCACAGCTGATCATCCGGAACACAAATAGAAATTGTAATTTTAATTAAAATAAGGGAGCAGAAGCTGATATTTGTTGTAAAGATGTGCCTAAATATTTTAATTTTGTTAAAAGTTCGTTGTTTCACGAAAACCAAGATGACTTTTGTAATACGAAAGGATGATAATATTCGCGTTACTTTTAATTAGTCTAGCTTTTTTGCTTGACTTTGAAAATTGTAGAATCTTTACAATTTAGACCCATTTCCATTTAGCCAATCACGCCTTAGGATTGTGCTCTTGTTTACCTATTTAACGCTTTTTAATTATAAAACGAGTTTGCACTTTCCTAATTTTCATTATTCAGTCGTGACAATTCAGGGCCACAATGTACGCTTTTCGCATTTTGTTCTTTGTTTTAGGGACTGCCACCGTAAAATTCACGACTGCTATCAACTGCAATGGTCTGTCTGAACTTTGTGATCTCCGCATTGACCAAGTCACCTATCCTGGTAGTCATAACGCTGGATCTGGATTTGATGGGATTCTTAAATACTGGAGTGGCGTCAATGCCGCATCGTGCTTTTACCGCAATCAAGACAAAAGCTTTTCAGGACAATTGGAATTTGGCATTAGGTATGTTAGCGCTGTACTACTTTTAACTTGACTTTATTATTTCTTCTAAAACCCAACTAAAACCTTTCTAAAACCACTACAATAGATCTTATGCATAATAACGTCACAAGGCTTGATGCTCGCGAGGAATGCTGGTCTTAGTAATCATCGCCCGGGGAAATTAAACAATTCAAAATGGCCACTATTATTTTCCCAGGTGATGACTACTAAGACCAGCATTCCTCGCGAGTTTCAAGCCTTGTGACGTCATTCTGCGTAAGGTCTATTCAACCTTTCCTTCTTAACAATATATAACAATAAATGCTGCACAGCCAAGTATAATAAACAATCACAATATACTATTCCTAACAGGTATTTTGACGTGGACACTTGCTATGGAGACAATCAAGCATTGAATTGTCACTGCAGTGGGGACGCCAGTTGTGCTTACACTAGTTCTATCGAAAAAGGTCTTCTGCAAGTTGACAAGTGGATGGAGTCTCATCCCAATGAGGTTACCATTATCCATTTCAACAACAATGCACAGGATGAATATCGAGAAGAAATTGCAAAAAGTCTCAAGGACGTGCTTTTAAAACTGTGGAAACCAAACAGCTCCAGTAAACTTGCAATGAATACCTATTACAAAAGTCACGAGTGGAAATGGCCAACGCTTGGGGATGCAATACGACTGAATCAAAGGGTATTCATTTTCATGGACAACAATTTAGGTCAACATTTATCTTGGCACTCTAACTGGTTTGTCACAAGTAATGGAGTTATTGCATCCAGCTGGGATAGCAATGCAGTAAGCTCAAGTTGCTCAAGTATTACTACAAATGCAAAGAAGAAATGTTACCCATACGCTGATTTCACTGATTTGTCGGCATTCGGGAGCTATGGATTGTGTACTTGGAACATGGCAACGCTCTGTTCCCGGTGGTTAGGAGAAGCTGAAGAAGAATGCTATAGGCTAAGGGAACCAATGGGGAAAACAGTAAACTTCTTGCTTGTGGACTGGATCGATTACTACCATGGCGAGGAATCTGTGATCAACAAGGCAAAATTCATGAATCAGAAAAACATCAAGAAGTACTTGGGTAAAAGCATTTTCTTTCCAGAACTCACAGGGTGCTCGTACGATTCTAACCGGTCAGGAAAGTACTGTTTCAAGTATTGTTCCGAGTATGGCTGGTGTTGGGTAAACCAATTTTGCGGGGATAATGCTGATATCTGCAAACAAAAAGATTATCCATGTTACTCAAGCTGTGAATATCACTGACTTAATTCCTCTCACTGCATGTACATTACTATATGAATTATTATGAAAACATATCCATTTAAAAAGCTAAAAAAACTCATCAGTAAGCATACGTTACTGCCATCTTTCAGGGTTCTGTACACGCTGTCTTAGGCCTGCTCTGGGACCTTAACTCGCCGCGAGATAAGGCGAGCCTATGCGAGTTAAGGCGAGATAGGGCGAGTTAAGGAAAAATCTGGCTACTGACCCTTGCGAGTTAAGGCGAGATAAGGCGAGTTAAGGAAAAATCTGGATATTGTATACACACTATGTATTTTGCTTTGTTTGTGCATTATGCAAAGCAAGTATGCAGTACTTGAAGTAGCAGGTCTAGAAAAGTGTTTTATTCTATATTCTACAATACATACATGATATGCACAATAACTCGGGACCTGGAAACAAGTTGCATCAAAACGAGGCTGGTAGCCAGATGCCAAATTGTATAATTTGAGGCATTATGCATAGTGTGTATAGAACTGCATTGTTTCCTAAATCTTCACAGTATCAGTTGCTAACTTGCTATGACTAGCTTCACCACATATTTTGTAATTTTTAGCTGTTTTCATGAATCATGACATTATCAATCAGGTTCGAATTTGTTTGCAAGCAGCAGTCCTTGTATTCAATTTTTAATTTAATTTAATATAAACAATGATATGAAACAAAGAGAAACTAAAAAGCTTGCTAGGAAATTATAGATTATTTACTATTAAATTTAGCACTTTAATAACTATTTTAATTAACGAAATTTCGAACTACAATGGCATATTAAATGATAACCAACGGTCATAATACCAAAATTAATGCCCAACTTACTTGCTTTGGAAACGTAATTGAATGTAAATGACAATGATTCCTCTGTATAAAACTGTATTATTGTTTAATACAGTATATTCCTATTTCCTATCAAGCTTTTATATTCAGAATTCACTGCCTCTCATTAACACTAACACTAAGTATTGCAAGCAGATTGCAATTTTTCCGCTGAAGGGAGCAATATTTTCAATATCTGTTCCCAGACAGCATCCCGCCCCCCTGGTGAACGGAATCTTCCTTCCCATCATCGCGGTAATTCCTCTGTGGTCGGGGGGGGGGGAGTTTAAGTCAGAATCATTCGATTCCGCAAACGCAATATGGCGGGATATCCATCGACATTTTAAAGTTTTTTATCATGTTTATATTCATGTATTATGATATTGATATTAAAATGAAATTCAAAAAGCCTTGTCACTACAGATTGTCACTACTAAATTTAATGTTGGTCACAGACAGGCAAGCACGGTATGTTTACTACAATATTCACCTTTAAGTGCTTTAACTTTGCTTTTACTGTAAATCTATATTTTCACGAATTTTGTGAATGTGATTGTGTATTAAAATATTTCTCCTAAAATTCTGCGCGTATCGTTGGTTCAGTAGCACTGTTGCCGGTTGTATATAAAAACAGTTCAACGAATAACTTTGCAGTTTGAGCTGTTGATATCACAGAGACCTTTATGCTATAAGTATAACAGTATTTTAGTAAAATTTGATAGTCATGTGATAGCTGCATAAAAGCTAAGCAAGTACTTTTGATGTTTTGATATCATTGTATAGTTGAAATAGAATAGATAAGTGATCTGTATATTAGTATATATGGGAATATTAATTTTCAACCATACTTGGCAGTTTGTGTCCTGTTATTATGTTCAATTATTTTCGCTGGGTATTACTGTATACAGTATGCCTTCTAAGGCCTGCTTACTGTATTAAAGTAGAGTAGTTGGTGGAATTATTTGATCAATACAGCTTTATGGCATTACAGAGAATGTAGTAAATTAAAAATATGATAACATTTCAGATAATCAGGCTTACATACCAGGGCCGGCGGAGCGTATTAGAGAGTGGGGGGGCTAAAGGGTGAGGTTTAATTAATTTAGAAAGTTTCATTTAGATTTCTATTTTAATAATTTTGGCTGTCAAAAAAGGTGGGGGGGGGCTAAAGCCCCCCCAGCCCCCCCGTCTCCGCGGTCCCTGCATACTTGTATGTTGATGTCAGTTGCAATGCCAAACTCATAGAATATATAAGTGAGTATTGTGAGTCTAAATGATTTTGATTGACAGTATTTGTGTTTTACTGACGTGAAACTGTGTCGGTTTTTATTGCAAAATAGGGCGAGTTTAGGCGAGTTAAGCAAAATTCTGTCAACTTCTCATTGCGAGAGAAGGCGAGATTGGGCGAGTTAAGCAAAATTCGATCAATTTCTATTGCGAGATAGGGCGAGATAAGGCGAGTTAAGGTCCCAGAGTAGGCCTTGTCTTTGTTCAGCCTTCATTAAATATATATTAACGCGTTCTAGAGAAGTTCTTGCTCACAGCTAGCTAGCGGCATATAAATGACGCAATCTGCATTACTTTTTGTGTTCTTCATGTGAGTGAGTGACCGAAGATCATTTTATCGTTTTAATCTGTTAGTTTTCAGCCATTGACATGATTGAAAAACACACGTGATCGCATGCATATTCACTGGTATGTGTTTTCCCTGACCCGCGCTGCTAATTAACTTCTAGACGAAGGGCCTTCACTCGAACCGTGAACTTTGCTCTTATTTTTTCAGGTAGTTGCATCACTACAAGTTCGCGAACGATTAACTATAAGGCCGTGTTTACATTGTATCGGATTACTTTACGTCCGACGCAAAAACCATACCGGATAACAACATTTCATATGTAAACAGAAGCCCCTCGTCTCAATTTCTGCAACGAACCGGTGGTGCGGCGGTTCGCTAGTGATGCGCGGTCAGTATCGGATTGGTTTTTGCAACGCTCTCATTGTGATGTAAATTAACCTCCCAGCAAAATGCTTTCCAATCCAACTGACTTTACCTCGTACCAGGTTTTAAATGAATTGTTTTAATTGAATCTAGATATATTTGTAGGCTATTTGGTACGCACGCCCTTTTGGCACCTGCAATATTTTTCAGGTTTCAGGCTCTGATACGCCCAACGTGAACATCACGGACATGCAGTGATCACAAATATGCGAACAATACCCCCACCAAGACTGCATGCGGCACCTTAGGCCCCTTGCTAAATCAAAATAGTTAGAAAAAATACAAAATGGGCAGCAAAAATATACATCGAATAAGAAATTTCGTCCATGGCTCTTTTGTGTGCCATGCTCGGCATTGACTTTCATGATACGATTACGATTGCCGACTGGTTCATCGCTCACAAAGATTCAAAATGTTTAACGCAATCAGTTTTTTGAAGACCGAATCTTTTTAATAATTAAATTAACTTATGTTCATCGCGTAGATCAACGGATTACAGAGAAAAAAGTGTACCGAGTTTCTAAATTAAAAGTCATCGGTTAGTACTGTGAAAATACCAGCGAAAGCTGGCAGCTATATTAAACTCTGCATGTGTACGATATCTAAATCCCTACTTCTCGACGAAAGGTTTTAGTTTTAGACGGGTAAACAGTTGATAGGCGTCGACAGAGGAAAGAAAGATCTGGTACAGGTATGAGGGTAAGTTACAATGCAAAATGCGTCAGCATATTGCAGGAGATTCAAAACGAGTTAGAGTGTTTTCGATGACAACGTGGTTCAAAAGTGCGTGGACTTTTAATGAAAGAAGAAAGGTTTACACAATCGGTTAAACAAATCACTTTTTGCAAAATTTGCTGTTTCTTTGTTAGCGCAGCTTTTCTTGTTTCCCCAGCTTTCGACTTGCTCCACTTGTAATTTTCCAACAGCATTTGGCTCAACAAATAGTTCTAGTTCTAATCCTTATCCAGTTATCCGAGTTACCCGCTACTTTCCAAGGGGACATTGGTAAGAGTGGGTGCCTGTGTAGACAATTTAAAAAGGAGGGATAAGACCCTTTTCCAAACCATGGATGGTCGTCAAGCGCTGTTTTTGCAGGGAGCTAGCCGAGTTTGAAATTCTTCCTAAATTCTGTTTACCCTGCTGCAAATCCTGCAATTACCACTTAAAACAGTGATTAATCTTTGATTAATTGTATAGTTGACAGCTGACCATCGACATCTTCGCTTCTTTCAGTATTTTCACTGGTAATCTTTCGCATTGAAGCTGTTTCAATCGCTGGTGTAGACGCACATGGAGATGAAAGATTGCTGTTGCTTGAATTTGAAACAGGTACAGAACCATCCCATCTTTGGCCACGAAATCGCCTCTTTTTCGAGGGTTTCGGCATTGCAAAGGAACTATAGTCTCTAAGAGACAACTTTCAGTTACCAATAACCAACAAAATAAAATATAATACCGATAAAATATAAATCTTTGATGTGTTTTCAGCTTAAAAGCCAAGTTCTCGAACAAGGAAGGAAATTTTGGTCTAAAATGGCTATGCGACCAGGCCTGAATATCGTTACCAGTCCCTTGGGTTGTGGATTTACATAATCAGCAAAAAAATTTCAAACTACGCACAAACAACCAAGCTACAGGGCCTAACAACCAACCAACACAAATCCGTTTCTATGGCAACGAGAAAGATGGTTGCCTACCCTTTCAAAAAGATGAAATTTTGAGAGAAAGGAACGCTCTAAAAGACATATTTTTGCTTTCTTAAACTTTTACATATACTAATGTCTAATGAAGCTTTTAAGACAAAAAAAATTATTTCGAATTTTACATATGTATGAGGTAGCTTGCCCAAAAGGTTGATTTTCACAATCACTTCGAATGTATTTTGCTATAATCTAAGATATGGAGTATTTTGCTGACCATTATTGTAATTTTATACTAAAAAGATGTGTGAAATGAAGAATATGGCTACAATTTCTTCGGAAAATTTACGAAATTCGCTATGAAAGAGGGGGGTAATGGGGTATTTTCGTGCTCCGTATTGGGGAAATTTAATTATTCGTTCTTCGTTCAGTCATCTTTTTATTAAACGTTTTTCGATCCGGAAATGGATGCCGTGTATCGTGCTTGCGGTGTATTCAATATCCGTTCTCTGTTTTTAGCAGTATTTAAGGCAGTTATTTCTTGTTTCTGGACAATGTATTCCACTAATTTTGTTTTTGGATTTTAGCAATGTTTTGATTGGGGAACGCAGGTTTCAAATTTTATAAATCATGAACATCGACGCAATTGTAAACAAATAAATGAACACACCGTCCAGTACGGACTGTTTATTTTCAAAGTATGGTTGTTGCTTACATTTCATGTTTCCTTTACATTTCAGATTTGTAATAAATTTGTTATTTTAGGTGCTTCAGGACTTCCTACTTTTATTTTTCATGTTTCAAGATCGCTGCATATTATTTTTCGTGCTTCAGGATTGGTACCTCCCCCCCCCCCCCCC
>CACRXK020002335.1:0-23651 GCA_902702795.2 Paramuricea clavata | reverse complement strand
AAGGGTACGTCAGACTCCGCGTTTTCCATATGACTCCGTGTTTTCCATATTTTTCTCTGACGTCAGACTCCGTGTTTTTCATATGACTCCGTGTTTTCCATACTTTTATGACGTCAGACTCCGGTTTTCCATATGAACAATGTAACTTGTGACATGTTTGTATAAATAAACTTCCGAATAGACAGAAATTATAAAGTAATATCAAACCTGATGTATAGAACATGCGCTGAATTTACTTTGTTATCAGCACAATAACTGCATGTAGCGACTTGCTCTTTTAAGAAACTAATTTGCTAATAATCATTCTTTTTTCCAAATCATGTAGACCTCTATTCATCATTTAAAAAATATACCCTTAAAATACTGACAATTGATTAATTTTAAGCAGCTACATTATCCATGACAAACTGCAAAAAAAATTAAGATATTACCCATACTTTCCTGCAACTTATCCAACATATCAGACATGTAAACACGATGTCATACCCTATAGGGAGTATCGTTCTGAGCAATTTTAGAACTCTGTCGCCGCCATGCGAAGTCCCAAGTTCATGATGGTCCCGCTTCCCCGCGTCCCGGGATTTAATAAAGTGTGACGTGACGTATTTTGAGCAATTTAGTTAGTCGCACTTCGTGATCTAACAAAATTGCTAATCTAACTTTTGTTTAGGGCTCCGGCTGAAACGCGTATTTCAATTGCTCGATCAATATACGTCATACTTCATTGAATCCCGGGTATAAGCGGGACCATATAAACAGCCTCTTATAATCAAATTTTTCATGAGAACGAAACGCAAATTTTGTATCATCGCTTCTGATCATCGCCCATGTTTGTATATTTGAAATTCCAATGTATATTTAAAATACGTATACTTTCAAACATCAAACCTCGCATCAGACTTTTAGTTCCTCAAGCGAAATTAACTTTCAGTATACATAGATTATAGCCATAGGCAAAAAATTTCAGTTTTGAGAGCAAAACTAATTGTTTTGCCACGTTTGGAAGCTTTCAAAATGGCTGTAAAACTTTTTAAAAGGATAAAATTTACTATTTTCGACCCTCGACTTTGACCCTCGACCTCGACGTACGACCCTCAACACTCGACATTTACACAAACTCAAATTATAAGCGTTAATTGCATTTAAGTCATGAGTTCCACAGTTTAGCTCCATCACAACAGAACGGCTTTTATTAAGGTCGATAAATAAGCGAGATTTAAAAAAGGTTTAAAATGTTTTCCACGTCTTTTTAAAATTTCTTTCAGATAAGGGAATCTAATTTCCATATATTCATGTTTTTTCCCTTTACAGGGCCGTTCCTAGACGCGATAATGGGGGGGGGGGGGTATATTCATATAGGCCTATCCACGCTCGCTACCGTAAAAATAATAGCTTTCAAAAGAAATCCGTCGGGCAGAAGACGAATATATGAATATACACCCTCAATTATCGCGCTATAGGAACGGCCCTGTCCCTTTAATTAAACGACTGAACTTGCCAGGCCTCAATGAACATATGGCCGAAGTTTGACGATTAAATTGAACTGCTTAAAAGCGTATTTTTATCTAGAAATAGACAAACTAGTTTAAATGATCTACGTCTTATATATCCTATAAATAACAAGAGAAAACAAGCAAAAATTATTAAGTTTCGACTGTCTATAGTAGTATAGTGTCTATAGTTGAAGCAAGGTGCCCAGTTGTCTGAGGATTTTTAAGGTTTTTCTTGTGATTTTCTCGATATTATAGTCAGTAATTCCGCGGTAACAAAAAGCCCCGAACTAATTTTACATCAGCTTTTAGAGCAACAGTTTCTCTTTAAATTCCCTAAATTTTAAGGAAATTGGAATTGTCCCGGATACGGAAAATTAATTTTCAAAAAGTGTAACAATTTAGAATTTTTTGGATCGCAAAAAAAGACGATTTTTACACGCTTGTCTTGACATTGAAAAATCATTTCAAAAATTGCAAATTGGACCAACGTTTTTTAGAAACATCTTATAAACACGTTTAAAAACGAAAGGTCCTTACCTTAAAAACGAAATTTTCGAGAGGCCGTGGCTCACAATTTTTTTTGCTAATTTCGCGAATCTCGGGTATGTGTGAGGTTTTGATAATTTTCGGCGTTTAAAATAATATTTCAGAAAACAAGCCCCACCACGTTTCTGAGTACACATTAGAGTATCACTGGAAAAAATAAGATTTCCTATTTTTTCTCATGTGCCACGTATTCTCGATTTTGCTCGGTTATAGTGGAGATTGTCTCTTAAGAAAAAATTCTCGGCGGCCAACATAATGCCGTTTGCCGTTCCCGCAAACGGGACGGCCTAAACTCCCTATTAGTACACTCATTTAAAACGCAAAATACGTACGCCACGTAGTATATGTGCGCGGAACGACGCATGCCTGGCCTTATATTGGAGCGATAATATTTTATTACTGTATTTGGACACCCGCTCATTTGACACCCGCTATAATTAGTTTCATTATTTTGTCTCTGACCATTTGAACACGTCGAGCAGAGCTCTTGTAACAAAATACCACTGGCTATCACAATGTCAGGATGTTTCTAGTATTATTTGAGTATTTCTACATTATATGCATTAATAAACCTTCCATGCAAAAGCTCGTTCGACATTTCTTAGTCCGTGTTTTCGTGCACAATAATTCTTAATCCGTGTTTTCTTACACGTGTTTTCTTGCACTTCCAAGTGCTTGCTTGATGTTTTTGTTCTCGTTCGTGAGATATTATATAATATCTCACGCTGCATTACGAAACTATTTATTGAACATGAATTTGAGGTATCATATTAAACAATATTTACGCGCCGCCGACAGTTGATTTTCAGCAAGTGTGCTGAATTGAAATGATTCAAAATATTATACTTACAAATTTTCTATTCTCGTTGTGGTTTAGATGACAGAAGATTATCAATCTGTTTGTTATATGAGATGCGAAGAATACTCTATTGGCAAACTGGTGAAAAAAGGTAAATTCGAAAAGGAATAAACAGCAGATCTATGTATACTAATTAACTTTTCTAAAGTGACACTTCGGTGCAATGATTTTTTAGCTATTTCTAATTCTTACAATATCCTGTATAACTCCCATTCTAATCTTTACCCTAACCTTAATAAGTCTAATTCTATATATAGCATCTAATTTAGGCTAATCCTAATATAAGTCTTATTTTACCATAAATCTAACACTAATATTATAGTTTAATGCTATTTCCCATCCTATAACAATATTGAACATTTGTATATTTCACATTATCTCCAAACGAATACAATAATGTATATTTAAAAAAAATTGAATTTGACTGAAGAAAATTAATCAATTATAATACGATAGTGTACAGGCAAGGACTTTGGAAACAGTGCTGTAGAACTAAATTTATCCGAGGGGGGCTCTCTTGACGAGCGTGAAGCCTTGAAATCGTAAAAAAATGGGTGACGTCATCGTATGACGTCATAGATCTTCACAACTCATGACTGAGATGACTCATAGTTAGTCATAGGTCATAACTCATAATAAGTCTCATACGGTACAACCACCTTTTAAATATGACCTTAATGCCTGGAATATACACACACATGCACATACAGACGATATGCGTGATGCTCGGGCTCAGCGGAGCAATAGCTGGTCACGTGGCTCCCAGATTCTGGGTGCTAAATTGAAATTGTACTTAGGGAGGGGTGGTAGAGGAGTGAGTTTGTTTTACTTGGAAAATTACAACTTGTGTGTCATAATTTCGGGTGATAAAATTTAAATTTGCAACAAGAAACCCTAAAATATAAATCCTAAAAAGATTTTGTATTTATTATCACACGTATCTCTATATCCTTGAGTGTTGGGTTACATTAGTCAAGCAAGAAGTTGGATTAGATTTCAGTGTAGGTCAAGGCTTGGCAACGAAAGCACGCTTTGCTCAGTTCGCTGTAAGACCTTCTAAAAATCTTCCGGGCCGAAGATTCTTTCTGTTGTCACTTGTCAGTATTGAAGTGTATCCTGTCCGATACGTAAACCCAACTGATTTATCTTATGTAGAGATGTGGAATTGCTATAAAATAGCACGATCTTGTGATCCCGCCAACAGTGTAAATTCTAAACATGCTCTTCCGACTGTGAAAAGCCCGTCAAATACTGTGATATAAAACTGTGTTAACGAAACTCAATCAGTTAGGTTTTTCAAACGAATATCTTAAATGGACGGTGAACTACCTAACTGGAAGACGGCATTTCGTCCAAATTGACGACAAAACATCCGGTTTGTGTCCAGTCAACTTCGGCGTGCCTCAGGGGTCTATATTAGGGCCATTAATCTTTAATCTATATATTGCTGACCTTCAATCGTACATCAAAGACAAATGTCATCAATACGCCGACGACACAACCCTTTACACTCATTGCAAACCCGAGAGTATCCAAGATGCGGTAGCTGATATACAGTCAAGTGTTTGCAAGCTGGAAGAATGGTCGAGTGAAGCCAAGCTGGTCATCAATCCATCAAAGACCACATTCATGATGCTGTCCACCGCACAACTGGCTTCCTCCCATTCTCTGAATGATGCCTCCATCAATATCGAAATCAATGGCACGCACGTAGAGCGAGTTAAATCTACAAAGTTACTAGGGTCTTACATTCACGAACACCTTAAATGGGAAGAGAATGTTAAAAACATCGCCTCATCCTGTTACTCCACCCTTGCCACGCTCAGAAAACTAAAAAAACAGTTTACCATTCAAAATCCGTAAGAACTTAGTACAGGCTCTTGTCTTATCAAAACTATACTATAACGACGTAATTTACCATTCACTGCCAGAGTACTTACAGAAACGCCTACAAAGGGTACAGAAAGCAGCAGCTAGTTTCGTGCTAGGTAAATTCGCTAGATCAGCGGACGTATTATCGTTAAACTGGTTGCCTATCAAGGAACAACGTGAATCGTACTCAGGACTTTCTTGCGTGTTGAATTAATGTGTTTTTCTTTGTGTAATGACTCGAAAACCACAAAATATAATATTTAGTACTCAATGAAATATAATCCGCGCGAAAAGCTTTGTGGTAGCTATACCAAAGATAAAGCGTGCGTTCAAAATACCAACAAGAACTAGAACCATTATTGTATCATTTGTATGGTTCTCATTTGCTAGACTTGCCACAAGTCGACCTCGAAGAAACGCATTTCGTTCGAGGTCGACTTGCGGCAAGTCTACTCATTTACAATAACATTAGTTCAACGTGAATTTTAATACAAGTATGGTATCACATTTCATAATACAACAAACAATGTAAACTAGCCATACATTTTGTCGAACATAACTTCGGCCCCTTTGGACATATCTTTTTCGTGATAATGTTATTGGAACCAGAATCGAAAACACTTTTAAAGTGTTATTTTCAAGCTTGTGTCTTGAAATTTTCATCTTTTATTTCGGTTTTTACAGATTATTTATATTTTTAGCGCGGCCCATGGAACCACAGTTTATAATGGAACGCACATGAAAACAACGCTCTGTTAGGAAAAACCTGAAATCGATTCTGTAGGTCGGCATGATTTGCACGTGCATCGACCTCCATTACGTCTCCCGAAAAGGTCTTTTATTTTTTTAAAAAGTCCATAAAATTTGCTTCCGGTTTAAGATTTGTATTCCTGCCTTTTGCACCATAGCACGTATCTCGTTATTTTCAGGCCAGTGTGAACGCCTGAGCAGGCGTCTTGTTAGATCTGATTCACACAGGGTAGGTTTGTAACACCTGCCACTCGGCATCTAGACTGCGAGCAATCCCTCTATTTTCCTTCGTTTTATTGTTTCCCGGACTAAGATTGAACGCGCGGGAAAATGGCAAAAAGGGGCGGAGACGAGAGGAAAAATAGAGGGATTGCTGCTTTAACTACTATTGTTCCCAGTAAACTGCGAAACGACCGTTTTTTTAGGCGCTTTGTCAGTGACGGTTTTGTCAATGGCAAAGGACATATTTGTGTACCACGCGATTACAATTCTTTGCAAGCGGCGTGTGAAAAACTGCAAGTTTCAGTTTGACATTTCTGGCAGTTGAATGGTTTATAATTTTATTGTCCAATCAGATGGCAGCGGGAAGCAACGAAAATAAACGTATGTAGTTGAAAGTCTTACAACAAGCTTACAGAAACAAACGCTTGGTTATCCTTAATGCAAAGTCGTTGGACCGTAACTGTTCATCAATAATGCTACGAAGAGGAACAATTTAAATACTAGAATACTAGTTGGGCTTGAACAAACCCTTCGAATATCTTCAGCCAACAGGAAACTCTTTCCAAATCCCGTAGGAAGGACAGCTAGAACATCTCTACCTTCAAGTAGGCACTCTATTCCAAGCCTTGGAATAGAGTGCCTACTTGAAGGTAGAGATGTTCTAGCTGTCCTTCCTACGGGATTTGGAAAGAGTTTCCTGTTGGCTGAAGATATTCGAAGGGTTTGTTCAAGCTCAACTAGTATTCTAGTATTTAAATTGTTCCTCTTCGTAGCATTATTGATGAACAGTTACGGTCCAACGACTTTGCATTAAGGATAATCGCTTTTAGTTTTGGAAATATTAACTCGGCCGTTCTTATAGTGGGATCAAGGAAACCAATTTTCAGATATTTGTGTATGCGTCTGCTGATGAAGCTTTGAGCCTTTGTCTCCTGAATTTGTTGCCTTGTTGCTTTGTCGCCATTCAGAAACGAACTGTCCCTCATAGTCGTTGATGAATTGGCAGTTAGACTAATTAATACATGGTGACTTGGTGAGTTTATGGAGTTTGGTGGGTTTATTATATTGTATGTCTTTGTATTAAAATATGTATGTATGTATTGTATATTGTATGTATTGTTTTGATCTTAAATGGAATAGTCATGTTGACAATATCAATGTATCTAAAAGATTGTATTTTTTACGTCAGTTAAAATGTGCGAATGTACCCGCTGCTGAGATTATTTGTTTTTATTGTGCTTGCATCCGACCGAGATATAGTAGAATATGCATCGCCCGTTTTTCGTTACGGAATCCCAAATTACCTGAGTAAAGACATTGAACGGATACAGAAATCATTGAAGATCCAAATCACAAACTTCGCGGCACTATTGCCGGATTTAAGCTCAAATACTGCACATTAATCCCTGAGGACAAAGTCAAAGAGAACCTTTGACTTTCCAATAATTAAGACTAAATAGATACATGAACACATTCATAATTGCAAGTTCTAAACGTTTTAATTCATAGTTCATAGTTTTAGCATTCGTATACATTTGCATGTTTCCAATTTTTAAGTTTAAATTTTAAGCTTTGTAAACATAGAGGCATAGAGGTTTAGTTTATATAAATTAGAAACACTCCTTGTAAATCTTAACCATGTAATTCAGCTTAATAGCTGTATTAAGTTGGTAATTTTTTATTACTGTAAACTTTAATATATGTCAAAATATTGTCGCAGAAAGTCACAGTCTATAGAATAGACCCTTCAATAAACCCTAAGACCCCTTGCTTTGCTTTATACGTTTTCCTGCCAGACAAATTCTGATTATGAATATTCATACTTGCCAAACTGAAATTTGAGAATTTAAACACACGTTGTTTGATGGTTTTACCCTATTAAAAGCGAATTGAGTCATTCGAGATCGCGCCTTTCAAGAGATGTTTTTGACCCTGTTTTGAAATATAAACAAGTAGGCGGAGCTTAATCAAACACGCTTGACAATTAGTTAAAGCGGCAATCCCTCTATTTATTAGCTAGGGATTGCTCGCAGTCTACTCGGCATCGATATCATCCTTTACCAGACACAAAAACAATTATATTTAGCGCAGAAATAAATCATATTATATGATATTCTCCACAAATATATCTGTTCCAGTTTAAATTGAGCAACCTGTCTCGTACAAACGTCGTGGAGTTAAACCAACCGATAATTAATATTTAAAATGGTATTTTACGTTTTTTTCATTAAACTAATTCATTTCACTTCACTGCCTGGTACTGTCTGTTTCGAGCATGCCCAATATCAATTTTCGAGCTGTAGTAAACAAAGGGGAAATCCCGCTTGGTCCATACATTAGCATAACCTAACTTATGCGAGGCCTCCAGAGAAAACTAAAAGCGCTAAAGACAAGCTCATTTTTTTAAACAATGTATAATTTATCAGGGAAGAATGAAAAATAATATTTAAAGGATATGTTAATTTTTAGCTGAGATAGAGCGTTTTTAGTATGCTGGCTTGTCGATTGACCTGCCGTAAGTGTCAATATGTAGGGGTTCGACGACTCGTCTTGTGCAAGCTGTTCAGTCAAAGTTTGAGTCGAAATAAGCGTAAAAATAATCTCATATGATGCGAATATTATGCATAAAGAATGAAAAAAAATATTATGACGAAAAAATAACTTGTGGCGGAGAACGAGCGTTTTAAATCGCTAAGCGGTACGCGTGTTTGCAGTCTCCATCAATATGTCGCAGTTCGGTGACGTAACTTATGCGAGGCCTCCAGAGAAAACTGAAAGCGCTACAGACAAGCTGAATGCTTTAGGTGATGTGGAAATTATCAGTGAAGCATGAAAAAAATTATTAGAGCGTTACATTTATTCCTTACGACGATACAGCGATTTAGATAGGAACTAACCGTGTCTTGCTCAAGATTTAATTGACCCGACACGGTTTGGCGACTTGGCTTTATGCAAACTGTTTAGAGCAATCTAGAAGCAGTAGCGACTCAGTGATTGCGTTATATGATAGTCCTTTTCTCGACGAAGAACGAAAAAAATTATTGTTAGGATGGGTGAAGGCTTTGTGGAGTTAGAGCCATTCGAACACGAACGCCATGCCTCTGGCTCCAGATTCAATCTGAAACTGGAGCTGCGAATCTGAAACTGGAGCTGACTGGCTTCTCGTCGTATGAGTCAACCTCTTTCCCAGGCTCTTTGCTCTTGGGAAGCAAAGACCCTGGTCGGAGCTGGTCACGTGACCCATGGAAAATTGATAGCCCAAGAGGGGGATGGAAAAGTCTCATATTACATGTTTCCACTTCCGCACTTCGCACTTCGATTGCAAGGAGTGGCCGTTCTGTACAATCATCTAATTCATCTTCGAGAATCATACATACCTCAAACTACATGCTAAATTGGTTTCTGTTTGCTTTTAAATTATACAAACATGCTAAAATGCAGATTCTTATAGCAACAGAAAATTCAGGAAATCAAGCAACGAGAACGTATGACTGTACGCTTTGAAATATTTTTATTTTCTCGGGGTTCGCCGGTTCGGGCGTAGTTTCATTTCACGCGTACGTTTCTGTTCTGGCTCTGATATTTATAATATGCTTATAATATGCCAATGAATTGTTCTAATATGGACACGGTATAAATTTTTTTAAACAGCTGTCTCAAAAGCGACTGTTTATAGGTCGTAGGATTAGCGCCTTGCCGGTCTTAAACGTGACACATTTGGACACAAGCCAAATACACATTGAATGTCCATTCTATTGATTCTAAAACTGTTTATAGCCATATTGCTCTAGATTTTTTAAAAGGTTATCATCGTTTATATTAAACACCAGAAAGACAAAATATAACGTACAAAATTGTTTGAAATGGACAGTGCACAGCTGACATACGACAATTCACAACTGCATGAATTTTCTTTTTTGTCTGCACGAGTACCTGTTTGTTGAAGCCAAAATATTGCACAGCATCTCCTGTAAATTCTATCGCCATTTACCCTGCATTTAAATGCAAAGGAATGACAGCAGAAAAGGTTTAGCAAAGTATTTTTTATTACATCTGGTATAAACTATAAAGTGTCCAACGTTTTATCAGGATATAATACATAATTCATAACTGCATATGCACACGAAGTCTCGCTTATATTAATGAGTTTTACTGTAACAAACCTTTTAAAGTTTCCATTGAAAGATAGGTTGTTTGCCTCCAGTATTGTTTGGTAAACAAACTAAACTTCTAAAATGTCGGTTACGGAATACGATAAAGATTAAAGTTGATTTAAATATTGAACTCACAGCGGCATTAATCCATTATACAAGTCTAAAGCAGCTGGATTATTCTTCAATAAAGCCCTCAATGGACAATGTCAATGAAAGGTCTAATATTATACACGTTGCAAATTACTGTATACACCAGTGTTGTAACGAGTCGAGTCATTGACTCTGAGTCGAGTCAACTCGAGTCGCTATTTTCAGCGACTCGACTCGACTCGAGTCCAATACGAAAAATGATTCGACTCGACTCGAGTCAACAGCCCCAAATGACTCGACTCGGACTCGACTTGCTGATTTTGCCGTAAATGACTCGAGTCAACTCATCTACAACTTGTACAGATTATTGTGATTGTATTGCTTGGGAAGAACAATGAGCCCTGTAAACAATGAGAACTTTGAAACTTTATCAGAAAATATATGGGATTTGCATAGAATATATTCCTGACGGGCATACCTATATTACATTTCTGTTTTTAGAAACAACGCTAGTGCCACAGTTTTTAAAATTGAGTCTCAAAATTTTTTGTACTTATACTAATTCTGACAGGCTATTTTCATTTTTGGTATTTATGAAGGGCTATATAATTTCAAATTAACTTACAAAGCGCTGTTAATTAAAGTCTATTCTTTGTTAATTCTGACTCCAGTTGCAAGTTTTGCTAGTTGTATGTACGTACACTCGATCAGCAGGCAAGATGAGACATCTCATGTGGTTGTACTGAATATTGACTAGAACTGTGATATTGGCACAGCCTGGCTATAGCTGCCCAGATACTATTATTAAATGACTAAAGTAATCTGTAGTTAAGAACGCAAATTTGATTACTAATTTCCGACTGCAAGCTAGGGTGGCTCAAGTCAAATCTAGAAATTGACTCGACTCGACTTAAATCAGTGACTCGACTTGACTCGAGTGAAGCCGCTGACTCGACTCGACTCGACTCGACTCGAGTGAAGCCACTGACTCGACTCGACTCGACTCGATCAAAAACTGAAATGACTCGACTCGACTCGTGACTCGACCTCTGAGTGACTCGACTCGACTCGTGACTCGACCTGTAGGTGACTCGTTACAACACTGTAAATGAGTGTGAATATGCCCGCTAATTTATGACGTCACGTTGGTTGCAAGCTCAACTTACACTGGTTATAAATGTATTAACTCTAAAAAATGTTGATATCAGTTTACGTTTTTCTCCAGTGTTTCATCACATTTACAAGTGAGTGAAGTTTGAAATTATCATCTTGGACTAGAAATACATGCATGCAAGTAGTATAGCAACTGCCGGTTCTAGACCACTCCGACTTTCGACGGTTTTTCCGTGAACCGAAATCCCACCGGCTCAATCTGAATTTTTTAATCATGATTTTATTTTCTAGACCACATTGGTTTTTCTAGCGCTAGATTTTCCAACTAAACTAAAACGATTTACTTCTCTCACATCTTCAAATTTCAACTCCACCAATCTTATTCAATTCCTCTATTCTAAAGCCTTTTTAACATCTTTTGTTTCACCCTTGAGGATACACACACCTTCTATAAAAACCTTTCAATCAACACTTTAACAGCTACTTTCCATACGCCCTAGCCTCGTTTACTAGAGCTTCTGTGTAACCTTCGTATTCAGGTGGTAATGTGTCCTTATTATTTCTAGCTAGTATGAGATCCGCTAGGGTTCTTCGAATGGGGCGTAATTTTCTGCACTTATTTTTCAACCTTTCTACTATCATGTGATCTGCTTCCTCCTGGGTAAATTCTCCGGGTAGCCTTCCAACTCTTATCAGTTCACTTACAGGTTCGACTTTACATTCAACTGCTTCCTTCATTGTCAGGTAGTGTCCGTAAGCATAACTGGTAACTCCATCCTCCAAGATATACCTTTTATCATCAAAGCAACTTAGAGTGACCTTCCTCATTTCGTAAGTTCCAATTGTATGCTTGATGCTCCTAATTGTATTCATATTATGTCTCATCCTACCTTTCGTACTAATTACATTCTTAAAGTTCTCATGAGTGAGCTTGTTTCTGATGACATACTTTTTAACTCCTTTAGCTGTCATTCTACCTCCACCGTTTTCCTTCACATAGGAATACATCTTCGACCTTAACCCAACAAACTCAATTATGGGTACTCCTTCAGCTTCGTCCTTAAACTTACCTATAACCTTCTTATTGTGAGTTGAGTAGTATGGAGAATTTTTTGGGTAATCTGAATTATCCCAACAGTCTTGCTCTTTACCGATCCTCTTGAAGTCCTCGTAGACATCATCCGTCTTTATTTCATACATTAGACTGTCGGTATCGGTGAACAGTAGCCTTGACCTGTTACCGTACTCCTTCTTGATTGTGTTGTAGTGGAAATCATACATTAAAGTCTTGGATAAGTCTAAGATGCTCATTCCTACATAGCACGGTTTATTTAGCGTTAGAACTTCCTTCATTCTTTTTACAACTATAAGGTTCTCATTCATGATTCGGTGTGACTGGAAGCAGGGTGATGCTGTCAGTTTTAGGAGGTCGTCTTTTGAGGACACTAATTTTACACCAACTCTTTTTCTTAGATTTTCCATTGTTTTTCCATAAATCGAATTATTCATTAGCTTGAAGAAGTTCTTTTCGAACGTGTTACGGGCTACTGACCTTTTCTTCGTATTGAAGTCTATGTAGTTTTTAAGCCAGGGGGATTGTTTGAATGTAACCGCTCTGTGAACCTTTGTGAGTTTCATTCCGAGGTCTGTGTAGAGTTTTAGATTACGTACATGTAGGACGTAGTTTTTCCTAGGTCCTAGTGAGTTTACTAGTTTTCTTACTCCTCCGATTGTCAGCTGGAATTTCTCAGCAATACTCTTCGCATAATTTGACAACATGGAAGCACTAATTTCTTTACTCTCTGGTGCTAGAGGATAACCGTTATGTAAGTCGTGAAGTTCTTGTGGATATTCCAGGTCAACCTCTAAAACCATCCCTCTTTCGTTGTCTCCTAGGTAATCATCTAGATTCATACCATCAACTTCCTCGACCCACTCGAACTCTCCATTAGGTAGTGGTTGTGACATCGCCCAGCCATATAAATTGTTAGCGTCGAGGTACATAAGGTACTTGTTTTCAGACGACTCATCGTATGTCTCCATGTACTTATTATTAGCTGTTGAGTGTCTATGAGCAATATGACTTATACCACCTCTCATTCCCTTCTCGAAGAACTGAAACATGTCCATATCACTTACAAGTTCTATTTCCTCACCTGACTGTTTCAAGAAGGCGTCCCAACTTAGACTAGGTGCTGACATGTAATGTGCAGGGTCAAGTTTGTAATTTTCCAGACATGTTCTCCTGAAGTTTTCAAATACATCGGCTAACAAAAGAACGTCAGTCTCTAGGTAGAGGTCGTGGTAGTCTCTCATGGTTTTCATCCCAAAGTGATCCCATACTTTTCTAGCTCTTTGGTAATCTTCTTCCTTCACCTCTGACTCATACAGTGATGAGTAAAACTTATCTCTACTTGGAAGACCCTCTGTATTGAGTTTACTAATGTCATCCAGAAATTCATATGGAAAGACTCCTTTTTGTGTTACTAAATCGAAGTCCTCACCCTTCCACCTCTTACCTACTATTTTAAAGTCCTCAGGTGAAAGGTTACTCACCAGTGCTTCTAGTGAAGAAGCCATAAACTGTATAGAGTCTATGAAGACAAGATTCTTACCCAGTGAGAATGAAATATATTTTTCCATATTATTTGGGATCACGTTAATGTTCATCTTGAACTTACCAATTTCCTGCATAATTAGATGACTATCATAACCTCTAAGATTGTGGAAGACCACAGGCACTTTCCATGTAATTCTGTACTTTAGGTTGCACATATTATGAGCAGCTCCACGGTACAGTCCTGTTACGTGATCATGGTCTCTTACTCTGTCCTCACCAAGGTCGTTACCACATATTGAACAGTTTCTTGCCTTCCAGAACTCAGATTCTTCTTCAGGTGTAATTACCATCTTTTTCTTGAATATACTGTTCACCATTTCTCTACATCTTAAGGACTCTATTAATACAGTCTTTAGGAATACCATCGCAGCATCCTCTCCAACGTAACTCTTATACTCACCAGAGTACTTATCATCATAATGGCAGACGGTCTTTAGACCAAAACTACAAGCCTTGTGTGTCTGGTAAAGATTTGTACTGCTTTTGTCCTCAGGGTTTTCTGACTCCACTTTTCTCTCCTCTGGTACCAGTATTGACTCAAAATCAGCGTATATCACAAACGGTGCAGGCATCGAGTTCCTGTGATTTTTGAACTTTATTTTAGTTTCTTCCTTGGGAAGCTTTACAGCCTGAGTTCCGTTTACCTCGATACATGTCTCCTTATGCTTTTCCAGTACCTCTTTACTCACACAACTATGAAGACAGTGTAAACAAAAGTGCTTCTTATGTGTGTATCCACTTACGCTGAAAAGCATTCTGTTTACGTCCTTTATGAGCACATAGTGGTTGTTACCATTACCGTCACCTAGAAGTAGAAGCTCCATATGCTCATCATATTTAGTCCTAGAGTTTCTTATAGGATAGAACTGCTTTTTGCCCTTGTAACCGAACACTGATATGTTTATACTGTTTTTCCTCTCAATTTTATCAATATCACTTATCTTCACAGGGAATTCTATACCGCTGTAGTCCAGGTTGTCTACAAACTCCCTATCTTTCCGTGTAATAGTAGTTGCTCTTCTAGCCTTAGGATTTAAATGTCTCACATGACTCCACAGAAAACACATATTATCATTGTTCCTCATATTGATGAGCCCACACTTTGGATTACTAATGTCCTCAGGTAGTTTCATATACGAACTACCCTTCAGAGGTTTGTACATTGCAATGTTCACGTAATGGCTCTCAATATTAAGTATAATCCAATTTGAACCTAAGTTTTGAAAGGTTTCAATTCTAGACAAGATTGTTAGTTGGTTTTGAGCAGCTGTACTTTCAATATCCTCGAAGTTAGTTGCAGTGCCAGTTTTAAACTTGAAGTAGATTGAGTCCTTCTTTGTTTTACCGTTACCTATCTCCTTCGACATTCTCACCTTTATTGTCTCCGTGTACTTCAACCCTCCCATTCTTTTCAACTCGTTCACAAGTATTCCTCTCACTACCTGTCTACTTGCAGTTAACTGATTCAGGGGGTCCATATATTGAGGAGTTATTGAGTAAGTTACAGCAGCTCCATTTGCGGCTGTTTCAATTTTCCTGTGGAATGGCTTTTCAAGGTATGTTCCAAATGGATCAATTTCTTGTTCCTCTGGTGTAACCACTACAGGCTGCTCCTTGACTTCCCTCGATACTTTTGCAGGCTTACGGACCTTAGGAGGAGGAAACACTGGCTTTCTAGTTCTAGGTTTCGGTACAGGTCTTTCCCTAGGAAGCACCGTTCTTTGTTTAGGTACAGGAGGAAGTCTAGTTCTAGGTTTAGGTGTCGGTTTCCATGGAGCTACACCCTTAGGCACTTCAGGAGCTTTCCTTGTGGGTTTCTTATTAAGATCCACACTAATCGTAAACTTACCTGGACCTGTTGGAGTTATAATACTGTTTGCAGGCACTGAGAGTTTTATCCTATTTTGACTCAGGAATCTTTCCGCGACAGTTTCCCTCCTAACCTTAGGCTTTTGTTGTATAACATCAACCTTAGGCTTTGGTGGTCTACCTCTCTTTTTAGGAACCTTAACTTCACCATCAACCTTAGGCTTTGGTGGTCTACCTCTCCTTTTAGGAACCTTAACTTCACCATCAACCTTAGGCTTTGGTGGTCTACCTCTGGGACGCTTAGGATTCCTCTCGTTTTCAATCCTCCTAATTTCCGCATTCACCTGAGGATCATCCGTGCGCCATCTACCTCCCATTGTTGGTGGTAACCCCTCGACCCCCCTTGCTAGTAGACTTTGGTATGCCTCCTCTACAAGTAGGGCCTTAGCCTTCTGTCTTTCAGAGTACTTCCATGTTGGCATAATTCCTCTTCTACCCTTATAGTTCAAAGGAAGACGTCTCGGTTTCTTTACCTCCATATCACGGTCAACTTCATCTACGAATTGTCTTTCTCCTTCAAAGAGATCTTTACCCTTATCACTAGGTGCAATCCTGTAGGTTTTGTCCTCCATGATGTTCTCTACTCTTTCATCAATCTCGTTATCACTGTCTATGATACTGTTGAGAGCCATAAGCTGTTCTACGCTGAATTCATTCATGTCAGAATAACTCGCCATTTTTTAACTGTTACTCTATATAATATATGTAAAAATAAATCGGGCTATTTAATTGTTAATTTATTTTGTTATTTTAATTTAGTAATTTGTTTTATTATTTTATTTTATTATTTTAATTTAATAGTTTAATTTATTATTTTAATTTAACAATTTATTTTATTATTCTAATTTAACAATTTATTTTATTATTTTATTTTAATAGTTTATTTTATTATTTTAGTTTAATAGTTTATTTTATTAGTTTAATTTAGCAATTTATTTTATTATTTTAATTTAATAGTTTATTTTTAACTTTCCAGTTATCATAATATTTACATTTCTCAGGTTTCCATCCAAGCTCAACAAAAACTTTTCCATACAACCTATCCTCAAGTATGTTCACAATTCTTTTAGTCTTAATGTCCTCAGGAGGGTTTCTCAAGGTGATACCATTCATGCTGGCTATCCTCAGTAGGTAAAACTTGTATCTAACAATATTGCGCCCCCTTTGCAGTCTAAGTCTTTGTATACATCTTACGATGCTTCTAAACTGCTCCCTTATGGTGTCCCTATCCCTAGAAGCAACATGTTCGAATAAGTGTCTCTCGAACCAACGGACTCTATTATGGCAAGACTTCTTTTTCAGGTAGTCGTCCTTGTTGTAGTTGTAACTAACGTAGTATGAGAAGTTATTCATATCACTAGTTCCACACTGTGTGCATGTATCTGCTCCATCTATCATTACAATAGACTTACTTCCACATTCACTACATACTGGATCGTATGTATGTTTTATCTTTATTCTTCTCTCTGCGTACTTCCTTACAGCAGCCTCTAACTCTTCCAGTGTATTTACCCTTTTACCTACACGTGCTATCTCCTCAGGTGTTGCCATCTGTAACCATTCCATTTCCCTATACTATATATGTGAAAATTTTTGCGGCATTTTTTATAGCATTAAATAAGCTGCCCCTCCAACCACCCCACCTGTGATTAAACCAAAGATTGCCATATATTCTTCCATTTCAGAGCTAAGTTTGTAGTGATTACTTAATTGCGGCATACTTTGCATGGGCTTATGTGTTAACTCATTGATTCTTCTAACGAGTTCCAGTGATTTGTTTGTTGAATTAATATCCTTATTTGCCTCAGCTAGTTCTAACTTCAGTTGGGCAATTCTGTTTCTTCTATCAGTGACTTCCTCAAGGTACTTCTCTCTTTCAGCTGTTAGGTTCTCCATTGCAAGGTTATGTCTATGAGCTTCCTTAGCATATCCATTCTTGTCAAACATTTTAAATAGGTATCCTGCTCCAGCAAATGCAAATGCATTAAAAAGTCCTCCTGCTACTGCTCCTGCCATTGTATAGTCTTACCTAGGTTTTGAACGGATCATCTGGTAGGTACTTCTTTTTTTTCAAGTAAGAGACTAGTAGAGATGAAAGGCTAACTGAGACAGCTAACTTCGCCATTCCTTTTACATTTTTTGGGGTGCCCAACGGCTCTCTCAGTAGTTTTTTTGATGCCATTGATATACCAACTGCTCCTGCTGTAAATAACACTGCATTGTACACTTCCATCATCATCTTTGATTCTTTACTCATCTTGTTATAATATATAGTATGTTTAATGTATCATTCAAGTGAATCTAACCTGGACTCATCAGCTTTCCTAGTTACATCTACAGTTTTAGGGATGTACTTGGGTTCCGGTTCCTTTGTTTCTCTCTGATGCGACTTATATGCTAGCACAAGAGATATCAATGCAATGGCCACTCCTATGTAGGTAATCATACTGTTATTACTAGGTGACTCCCTAGGTTCAGCTAGTTTCTTTTTTCTCTCCTTTGCTATTTTACTGATTGCAGCTAATCGTTTTCCTGCAGCTACTCTTCTTGGGTCCTTCTTCTTTTCGCTTGTTACTGGTACTTGAATTTGCTCAGGTTTATCTTCCATTCTACTTGTAAGATACCTTAGGTTTAACTGGTTTTTGTCTTACAAGATAAATTGAATCTACTGGTGAGATGTCTCAAATTTACTTGCCACTAAACTAGTAATTGTGTGATTTGAACTTCGGTTTGTACAGCTTTACATTGCTAACTACATTTTTTACTTCTGCTGTTTTAACTTTTTTCTTGAGTGAGAAGTACTCGTTAATTCTAATACAAGTTTTCACTAGGTCGTTGGATATCATTGTTGCGTATCCTATTCCCCTCAGTTTTTCAAGCCATACTTCTTGCTTCTCACTTGTAATCCCAGTGCCCTTAGGAGACTTAAATTCAATAGCTAATCCCTTATACTTTCCCATAAGATTCTCAATAATAAGATCAGGCTGGCCACCTTTATATCCCTTCTTCCAGGCATCACATCTCTTTTGCACAGTGTCCTGGTACTCACCTAGGCCAGGTACTATTACAGCTGTGGGGTGGTTATTCCTAATGTAACTCACAACTGTATGATGAAGGTCCGTTTCATTTATGAGAATCATCTGGTTATACCTAAGTGACCTTCTATCTGGTAATTCGTATGAGCCTGTTTTACGGATAGATGGAAGGACCTCGCTAAACACCCAATCTTGAAAGTCCTCTGCTATTGGGAGTCTTGAGTTGAATATTAGTTGATACAAACCAGGTTCTCTTAGAAAAACAGAATTCGGTTGGCCATTCAAGGTGGGACCCAAATTGGGTCCCACCCTAAGTTCTCCGAGTGTTGTCTTGTTTAACTTCCATACGTGGGTTTGAATAGCTTTTTTCGTATTTGAGTACCCTAGAGATTCCGCCACATCTTTCGCGTAAAACAGTACGTCCTCACCTTTCTTAATGATTCTCACGCTAACATTCAACTCCCGGTTCCTAAAAAATTTCTCCATCTTTTCTATACTATATATGTAAAAATTTTTTAGGCTATTTTATTTTGATTTATGAAGCAGTATTCCCTCGTCCCACCCAACTGCTTACCACTTTTGTGTACCTCCTATTGCAAATAAAATATTACATTTCATGTAGCCTCTTGTATACTTTTACGACTGTTTTGGTTGTGTCAGCCTTAAACGTTTCAAAGTCGTGTTGTAGTGGACCTATGACCTTATCCTTGAGCGCGTATAGATCTCTCTCTAGTGAATCAAGGGTTGCCTGGATCTTATCTAGCTTTTCCTTGTTCCTGTTAGTTTTCTCAATCAATTCGTTAATTATGTCTTCGAACTCTGTTCCTTCCCAAGCGTTTCCCCACTCATGCGGTTCTCCGTAGTGTGACATTCTGTATGTAATAAGATATGTTTAGCTTCCTCAGATATTTCCTCAGACTCATCCTTCTTATTCCACTTATGGGCAACTACATGCTTAGCTGTTGTGCAACCACCTGATATTAGACCTATAAATGGGATGTTGGGGGATATCGTTCTGGTTAGATATGCTACGTCGTCCTTTAAAAGTTTGTCACTAAGTAGTTCCTCTGACAACTTCTCTAAAGATTCCACTGCACCAAAACTCCCCAGTATAGAAGCAAACTTTGAAATTATAAGTGTTGATAAGAAGTCACTTGCGAATGACATCCTTTGACTTTCATACTCTTGGTATAGTCTATCTACAACATCCTTGTTAGACTTTCTTATAAAACTTGCGGACTTCTCTATTATGCCATCCCTCGACAGCTCTATAAGTTTGTCTCTTTTGCTTTCAGTTTGCGACTTATCTGCAGTGGGCTTAGTTTTTCTTGCTTTCTTTTTCGGCACCTTTGCGGCCTCCTCTACTTCTCTTACAGCCTCAAATATTTCTTCGTCAGATTCAGTTCCCATCTTCTATATTCTACGCGGTGTTTGGTTTAACAGTGTATGTGTAAGGGTGATAAGAAGTATGTCCAGTGCGGTGAACTTCTCATCTTTTAATATTTTTGTAATCTCTGTAATTGTCTCCTGAGGAACACCGCTTAGGTAATCATCTGTTATGACCTTCATATCTCTGCGACTAGGGTTGTAAAATGTAACTAACCTAGAAATGTTCTCCCTGAATGGCTTTGCTACTGATGACAATTGTTGGGTAATTACAATAACAGATAGGTTGTAATGTCTTGCAGAGAAAGCTAGGCGCACCAGTTCTGAGATTCTTTTCTTTACATCTTGACTTGCCGCACAATCGTCCACTATAATGAGAGTCTGAGTGCCGCGGAATATGGTGGACACTGCCTTGAGAACTATATTGAGCATTTCTTGTGAGCATGGAATTTGTATAACTCCGTGGTCGCTAATATGAGCCCAATTAATGTAAGTCATATTCCACTCTATTGTTGGACATATAATGACAATGTAATCAAAAACTTTATTGTACTCTGCTTCTAGCATATTAAGTAGGAACTGAGTTTTGCCACTTTCTGTCATTCCTACTATGAGCATGTTGAATGGGGGCTTAAGTTGTTCCATCTCTATGCTTTACCATTAGTATTGAATACTTGATAGATCTCTATTGGTAAAGTTAAGGAGAGCATCTGATACAACAAAAATGTTGCACTGAACGTCAGCTGTTGTGGCTCTCTTCTTGATTTCCAGAAGTACTCCAGACTGTGTGTTAACAATCTTCTTACCTCCACCAGTGGCATCATCTTGTGTTGACCTAAGATCGATTACTAGAGCGAAACCATTGGTGAAGAACTTACTGATGGACATAAATTCGTCTGCCATTGATTTCTCACACATAGGACAGAAAAATCTTTTTGCCTCTTCGAAGAACCTATTTTTATGAAGTCCCTGGGAAAAAACTGCATTAGGCACACCCTCAATGGTTAGGTTCACTTTATCAATGTTTGGGTAAATATACTCTTCAGAATCAGTTCTCACTCTACTTGTAAATAGAAGGACAATTGCTGACATGCTCTTTCTGGGGATATTAATGTTTTCATTGACAATAGTAAGATCCTTGCCCCAATTACTTGTACGCATAAGTGTGACATGTTTGTAGGACAGTGAGCGGCCCGTTGAATACATCCTTGATACTTCACTCGCAAGGGTGTCATTCTCAATGGTCTCATATTCTAACTCAAGATTATCAAGTTTATAATTACCCTTAGCTTCACCTCCTTGAGCAGTCATAATCTCATCTGATTGCGAAAATGTGAGGATGTACATAGGATTGTTATTCATGGAGAACGGTACGTAGAGTCCATGGTCTGCAATTATTTTATCAATTGGTTTTCTCAGCTTAGAACCGTACACACTGTGGAGAAGTCCATCTGCTAATTTACCTGCGTCACCAACCTTTACACCTGAGTCGTCGCCTGATATCAGCTTCCTAAGATTCTCACTTGCGAGACCTTGTTCTGTCATCTTATTCCTGTCGCCAACAGTTAGCCATAGATCTTTGTATATTTCATACAAACTCTCTCCCGAACAATCATAAGCTGTTTCACCGGCTACTTTAATCTGAAGACGTTTAGCTATCAACTTAGACAGGCTGTTGTTAAAGTGGCTTTTTGTATTGGAATTTTTGAAGTCAAATAATAGTGCAAGTGATCCGGGGACTAAACAAGAGTCAGGCTTTAGTTTAGGGATGTTAATGTACAGCTCTTCACCTGGGCTAATGGTTGTTGGATTAAAAGTTACAACACTTCTAGTTCTGGGACCTTTTACGGATGTCATACGGCTCCTCCTGAAGCCAGGCTGGAGTTCTCTTTCTGTGGTATTCATACTTTATACAATATGTAATGTTTAGTTGTATTTGTATAATAAAACTACTGCTGCACATACAATGATTATCCATATATTATCCGCTGCTAACTCTACTCCATCGGCTATCTTCTGAAATACAGGTGGTAGTTCTATTTGGTTGTTTACCAACTCACTGATCCGCTTATCGAGCTTTTCTGTTGTGTCACCTACTTTCCATAATATATTTCTAGTTGATGCTACCAGTCCTATGATTACAGCTGATGAGGAAATTAGAACAGCTGATAAGATGCCTGCATTCTCCCTTGCCCACAACTTGAGCCTCTGTAGTCTCCTACGATCATCCCGTTTAATAAGATCCCTCTTTTTCACCTTATCTCTTAAGTTGAGAAGTTTATTTAAGTTTGACTCTCTTTGGTAATCATTTGATAGCATTCTGACGTATCTCAGTTCTTCCGACTTTTCTTTGAAACTGTCTTCGTCCAAATTGGATAGTATTATTTCATTTAACAGTCTGTCTCCCCTATCCATTAGATCATCGTATGGCAGATTAGATAGGTCAGGGAATTTCTCAGCTAATTGCTCTCTCGTAAGATCTTCACTTAATATTTTTCTCCTCCTCAGTTCCCATACGTAATTAATTTCCTCGTTAATATCCTGGGTCTCCTCACTAGTTTCACCTTCCTTAAGATCCTTGTCAAGGTACGGTAATTCGCTATCTAAAGTTTCTATATCCATTTCTTCATAGTTTGGATACTTTTCCTTCAACTCCTCCATTTTCTGGTCATCGTATTCCTCTTAATTAAGGCTGCAGCTATAGCTAGTACCCATAAGTGTGACGCTAACCAGGTAATTCCTTTGGCTCCCCATGATAGCGCTGTTGCAATTGCATTCAGGATTGGAACCAGAATTGGTCCTGCTTTCTTTGCTAAATTTGCTAGTGCTTTTGCTACTTTACCAGTGACCTTTGCCGTCTTTACAATGGCTCCCCTAGCATGTACAAGAAGAGTTGTTATTAGACCTGCTGTTGATATTGCTTTTCCTCCCCTAACCATTTCACAAACTTGCGTAATCTGGAAATGTCTTCCAACTGTGCCTCTCTTGCTTCCTCTACTGTTCTCTGCTCTAGTGTCCTATCTCTAGCTTCCTTTAGACTATCAATTCTTTCTAGGAGGGAATTGTACTCAGTTGTACCTTTCACTGAGGTGGCGCGTTCCACGGTTTCACCAATAGCTTCATTAAAGTAGTCCGCTTGAATTTGTAACGCTCCATTGGGACCTGTTCTGCCTTCTATACTTGATCCACCAGGTGGGTTAAGAACACCTCTCAGTTCATTGTTTTCTTGCATTGTTAACCCTTGAAGGTCTCCTAATTTTGCACTTATGTCTATTAACTCAATGTTCTCACGGTCAGCGTATTCCTCATCACTGTCATCAAATTGCGGCTCTTCTCTAGTGTCCTCATAGATTGATTCTTCACTTGTAATTCTAGCGTCAGGATCCATAGGTGTCTGCTTGATTTTCTTTAGAAGGTCCTTATATTCTCTCAGAGCGGGTGAGCCCTTTGAGTACACAGGAATCTTGGTCTTACCACGTTTCATTATTTGTATCCCACTTTTGTCAATACCTTGTTCACTTCTAAATACCAACACCTCCATGCCATCCTTAAGTGTTCTTACAGATGATCGTTTTATGAGTTCTCTGACGTATCTATTCTTTGGGTCTAGTATTAGTCCCTCCTTACTCTTGATAACTCTCA
>CACRXK020002334.1:23312-44423 GCA_902702795.2 Paramuricea clavata | reverse complement strand
AAAAAGTTCTCCTGCGTCATTTAGTATAACTTAAAACTAAAACGACCATTGCATGCACTTTACCAATGTCTAACTTAAATTTTGATATACGTCATGTGTGTTTTCATTCAATATTGACCGAGATAGCTGCTTTAAGCATAAGTAAACATATCTGGAAGTGCCGAGATTTAGCCAAAAGTGGCCTATTAATTAAATATTAATGCAATGACTTGTTATTAGACAGAAAACAAACCTTCGTCTGTTTTCAGAGACCATTATTAGTAGCTATATGCATCACGAAATGCAGATATTTGGATCTTTTTTCGCTGTTCTTGCCGTTGAAGGTCGACCATTTTTTCGTGTGTTGAGATTGTCGTAACTCCCCTCTCACACAAACGTCAAAGCGTTTTCATAACAATTCATTCACTCCGGGCAGAAAGATTACCTCAGCGACCTGCCCATGCAACCGCCGTATAACCTATTTATTTACCCTTGCATATTCTCTTCTTATCCCAATTCTTTGATCCTTCGTAATTAATTAATTTATGAGGCGCAGTTATAAAGAAACAAGCGACGTTTATTTTTTCCTGCGAACATTCAAATACGATTTCCTGGGGACATTGATTTTTATAAAAGGATATATCTATCCAATAAAATATTAACTTCAATTTCACTTCATTGAACCAAATACTTATACAATAAAATGGTAACCAAAATTGGGGTTGCCATAGAGTGTTTTAATAGAACACTTTAAACTATAGACACTCCGAAAATTGTATAAACATTTTTATTCTTTACGTTTCGACTATAATTTTATGACGTTATCACACTTTGAACGCGCAAGCATCTAGCTTATAAATAGCTGGCTTTTCAAATATACGTGACATTCTTTTGAAGATGGCTAAATTATAGTCGAAAGCTAAAGATGAAAAATGTTTACAATTTTCGGAGTGTCTATTGTTTTGTGTTTTATTAAAATGATAACGATTATCAAATTAGTTTAATAGGTCGTTTCTAGTTTTTTTTTTAAACTTTCGTTTGTTCTACACTTGGCTGGAATTTAAACGTTATACAAGCATTAAAACAGCCTTACATTTTTGTTTTTATGTATTCTCTAAGATCGTAAAACAAAAATAAAATAGCAATGTCCATCCCGAATAAAATGCTTGACTTCAACTTCACTTTATTGAAATGCGGAATACCTATACAATAAAATGGTAACGGTTATCAAATTAGTCTAATAGGTCGTTTCTTATTACTGTAATTCTAGATCTGTAGATTTTTTAAATTTTGGTTTTCTAGTACAGTTGGCTGGAATTTAAACGTTTTCGCAGGAGCAAATCGAAATTCCATTGAAATGTATAGGAAAAAGAAAATTTTCAAAACACCGTAACTCGCGCCCTAAATGTCCAAACATCATGACGCGAATGAAGGAAAAACGACTGTGACAGCAGCGAAAATTTACCATGAAATAATACTGAGACTACCTTTTGACTACGGTGGAGCCAGATCGTTTGAAAGCGTCAATTTTGACGTAACAAATTCAGCAAGGTTTCTGAACAGGACGAGATGAAAACAGAGTGCATGACGGCGAGCAAACCGCGCGCTACCGTATTTATTCTGCTCCATTTTAGTTGTATTTTTATTCAGTTTATATACTTTGTTGATCAGGTCTTAATAATTGGATTAGTGTTTTGCAATCAATCCCTTGAAATTATAAAGACATAGTGGAATTAATTATGTCAAGTTCAACCGAATAATATAGATTCCTCTCTCACATAGACCAAATGTCGAAAGATAACCAACCCACTCTTCAATTGTTTTACTTTTCATTTTCAAAATCAATCACCTTCTTTCTATTACTTATTTTACCATTAAAAGGTTATCGTTTGGACACTACGGTGATCAAATATGTTCACGCAAAGTCTGGAGTGGATTGCATCTTACAATGCATGCTTCAAGATAAATCATGTAGATCTGCTAACTTCAGGAAAACTCCGACTTCTGGAGGGAAACAAAATTGTGAATTACTTAAAACTGTTGATTCAGAAGAACCGCCAGGGAAGCTAGAGAACGATCAAAATTTTGATTACTACAAACTACTTCAACCCGAAAGAGTAAGTACTGTCATGAATATGTCAATAATGTTTATATACAGAGCGTATCAAAAACTGGAGCAATTTTCCAACTATGGCGTCTGCAATAATCATGGTGTAAGCAAGAGTGTATGACGCTATGTTGTTTACAAAATCTATTTCCAACAGCCAGTTCTTTAGAAATTTTGACCTTTCTACGAGGCATGAGGATTTGTGGAGGAGGCCGTGACGGTGTTTCATGGGTAGTATGGACATTGAGCATTTGAGCAGCTTTAAGGAAAATATTGTTTAAATTGTTTAATTATATTTTTTCTAGAAACCTGAAGATGCTGTTTCATCAAGCACCTGTCCTCAGGTAGCAGAAACGATATCAACAAGTAGGTCTTAGTGAAGAACTTAATCAAGAAACCTGCAATGTTCTGTTACCAACCGTTCAACTAAAATGCCTCTGCCAATAACCTACTAGTCTGCGATAGCAGACAGATCTCAACCGACCCCTCCTGGAGCGGCGTAGAAACTGTCTGCGATCAATCAACACTAATGTCGTACAGTTGGCCCTGCACAACGGGGGGCGGAATATGATTGGTTGAAATTTTCCTTTGTGATCACACCGAAAATTGCATAAATAACATTCTCTTGTATAATAATTCATAGTTGCTCTGCGTCCGCCATCTTGGAGTTGACATTTTTTAATTATATAATTTTAAATGAATTATGCAAAATACTGATTACGTAACTGTACGGCATTAGTGTTGATTGATCGCATACAGTTTCCCCGCCGCTCCAGGGGGAGTCGGCAGAGATCTGTCTGCTATCGCAAACTAATAATTACCTACTTAGTACAAAGTAGGTTATAGCCACTTAATGAGGAGCGACTGCTGCACGTCAACAGGGGACAAGTTGACAAAATTTGAAGGGTTTTTATAAGAATAACTTAAACTGCAACAAAATAGTTGAGCGGGAAGGGGAGGGCACCATGGGAGTTGGAAGGGATTCGGGTTCCCCAGCTATATAGTTAAAAAATGCCCTGGTTTTTCGCAGCCTTCAAAATTTCGATCCATCAGTTATTTCGAATTTTTTGCTCGCGTCAAATTGGTATAAATTGTACATGAAAGTCATTCCTATACTTCCACATTATTAGCAACAATGCAAATTAAAACGATATAAGGAAAGCATGGAATACTCACGACAAAAATAAATAATAAATAACTACTAAATGCGGTCACTGAATAGAGAGGCCAAACTGTCCCAAAATTTGAATGTGCCCTTGCCCTAGACAGCCATGGTAAGGAAGTAAGGTTGCTTCATTCTAAAGCATCTCAAATGTACGTGAAAGTACACATTCTCCTCTCCATAGCCATAATTTAATAATACCTTGGAGAAGCACAAAAACCTGACAAAGTCAAGCAGATCAGAACGTGGGCTGTCTGAAAAACAGAAGGAACTCAACAAGCATACCCCTGTTTATATACAACGATATCTGAATCCTTTGGGGTGGCCCCCTAAAGTAATACTGATGGCAGTAAAGCAAGGACTCGTCACTCGGTCAGCTGATTAACTTACTCACCAAAGTATACGTAAATAGCGCAAGGATACTTGTAGTTTTACAATATACCATAGCCAAACATAAATAACAAAAAAATCCAAAGAAAATAAAGAATTTGTATTACAACTGCCGCAATAGTTGTAAACATAAGGGTTATTACAAGTTTATTAATTTTATTCACTAGAAATAGTTTTAAAGAATACTTCAACAGTCTACTGAATGCTAAACAAAACTTTGTAGCTTTTCTGCGATTTGCAGAGATGCAACTTCCTCTGTTAAGTAAACGGAAGTAAACGGATAATTTTCTTTTACTCGAGAAAGACTCTCCTTTTGTATCCAATTCACTCGCTTTTATTAATCTTCATTATTTTTTCATTGACCACTCTCCGTTCATATTTTGTTCAGTTGCTAAAACCAGCGCACTGTGCATGCGGAGGTTCAATATAATTTAGGGGTAATTGGAATTATTTTTTTATAATACATTTGTTATACGTATAGGACCTTGCAACTCCGGTGAAGCAGCGTTTGGAGTGCGAAATGGAAGGATTCAGGACTCCCAGATAACTGCTTCAAGTATTCATAGTGCACGTTTATCAACAAAACAAGGACGGTTGAACGGCGCATCATCCTGGTCTGCACGTCAAAATGATCAAAACCAATGGATTCAAGTTGATCTTGGCAGAGACGAAGTTGTCTCAGCGATTGGTACGCAAGGCCGACGTAATCATCCCCAATGGGTGGATACTTATTCAGTGTCCTATGGTTCTAATGGAAATGCGTTCGAGCCTTACAAAATTGATGATGATGTTAAGGTTAGAAATAATAATTGTGGTTTTTGAACGTCGCACATGCAAGGAGAAAATGCTCTTGAGTGAAATATTTCATATTTTCCAGTCCACGCAAGCAGAAATTTTTCCCGCCTCCCGATAGGATTTTGAATCCGCGACTTTTGAGTTACTAGATGATGCTCTACCAATTAGTCTTCACGGTCAGGTCGAATCGAAAACTGGAAAAAATGAACTCTACGAGTAGGTTTATTACATTCAGTTTAACCTCATTAGGCCTAATTTTGGAAAGGCTTGAACCCAACGTTTTCTTTAATACAGGAAACGAAATCCTGGTCTATAGTCGGTCCGGTGTCCCAGAACTTTCGTCCGCCTACATTTTCGCCGCCCGGGGGGCGAAATTCCTAGGAATATCGCCCCCGGGCGCGGGGGCGAAAATCTAGGAATTTCGCCTCCTTTTAGGAAATTCGCTCCCCTTTAGAAATTTCACCTTTTCTTTAGGATTTTCGTCCTCCGTTCAAAATTTAGCCCTTCCTAACAGTTGCGCGGGATAATTATTACATGGCTTTAATGATTTGAAGTCAGTATCAATACAAAATTGTTAAGATAGAGAGCTTGAAATAACAACTGATCACTGATCAATGATCGGCAGGGAATTGCTTATGCATGATCGGCGGGAAAGCAGGGTTTCGGTTTCCAACATGAAAAAAGCAGGGAAAGTCACCACTGCCAATCACCATGATCGGGAACTTTGGGAACGTTATTTAAAGCCCTACATTTAAGAATACAAATTTACAATTACATGTATCGAAAGGGCTTACACAGTTACAGTAGATCAATACTCAATAGGACTTATGACGCTTCGCAGCACACCATGCATATTTTACATTTTCAGTGTTAATCCTTAAACTCATTGTTAAAAAGTAATCACCGTGGTGGTTATTGTAATTATTGGTATTGTTTTGCATCCACGTGTTGTCGTATCGGAAAATGTATGGCTAATAAGTTGTCACTATTTTTTACTTGCATTATTTCAATATAGTTTGTAAATCTCAGAAGCGAAGGGTAGAACTTGCCAATAGGCAATACTCCAATAATAATATACGCTATTGTTAACACTGGTATTGATAAATATTTGCAAGCGATTGTTTTATAATATGTTATGTGAATGTAAACTGCCAGAAGAATACGACAACATGAATTTATGCGATCTCTGTGATGGTTCCACTTTAGATGTGTAGAATATGACACTAGTCTAAGTACCTCAAATGAGTGGTTATGCAGACTGTGCACACCACCAGCTGCTCAGCTAAGAAGGCTAAAATGTGTATGTAATTTTGTCTCCTTGTAATAAATAAATAAATCACACAATAAATCTTTTCAACTTGCAATCGTTTTGTTTCTGGATAAAAAATTCAAAATTTATATGTGGGGGCGAAATTCCTAAAGGGGGCGATATTCCTAGGAGATTCGCCCACTGGGTGCGATATTCCTAGGAGATTCGCCCCGGGGGGGGGGGGCGAATATCCTAGGAATATCGCCCCCCTTTTGAGAGGGGGGCGAACCTCGAGATTATGTAATTTTCGAAAGTTGCTACCTTTTGTCTATTATTTCATAAACAGGTATTCAGTGGTAATATTGACCAACAGTCTATCGTTACAAATTGTTTTTTTCCTGCAATAACTGCCCGTTATATCCGTATACAACCAATCACTTGGTATGGTCATATATCCATGAGATTTGAAGTTTATGGCTGTTATACAGGTACTGTAAGAGGTTCAACTTTATGTTTTGCCTGATTTTTTTGTCACTTTTATGGGTTTAGATAAACGCTATATAAAGACAAATGAATGCATCTTTTCGGCGAAAATGTGAAACAATTTTGCCCGTTCCGACCGGCTACGTAAATAAGTGTATGGAATGAAGTCAATAGTTTATAAAAGTAGCGTTTCTCAGATTTAGGAAAAAAAAAGAAAAGAAAAATGTAGCCTATAACGAAACTTTCGTTGGTAGTCAAGCAACTCCCTGAAAAATTCAAGGACAAATTCTACGTTTCGAGCGAAGCCCCTTCGTCGAGAAGTCAGTGAAAATGTATATTCAAAATAAACAACATAAATGCTTCCGAAACACTTCTCCGAACGTTCTTTTTTACTGTTAAAATATGTACAACACATGTTTGTGATAATTTTCATATTTATATCTTGAATTGCTGGCAACCAATGCTTAAATGTGCGTATCACTGTTTTCACTTGACGGTTGACAAAACATAGAATTGTGACATAAATGCATGACATAATATTAGTGCGTGAAATCTATAACACAATTAATATCAATGGCCAATGTGATGGTGACTCGTGTTTCGTTTTGGACATGAAGCTATTCACATTCAAGTTGATGTACTTTAACGATGTATTTTTTTCTAACACGTCAACTATTGTTGCTAGTCACCTATAAGTTTACGGAATTATCAGAACAAAATGTTTTATTGCACATCATTTATGGATGATTCCAGCTATCGATTAATATTTGATCTACACAAAAAAGACAAAATCTATCATTATAGCTCAAAAAGCATCCTAAAATTAGTAAAATTGCAAAGTTTGGTTGCGAAATGTTGTAAAATCCGAAAAATATATCCCTGTCAAATTAGCATATTTTGAGTATTTTAGTATTACACGCGGAAAAATGCATCACTTTCTTCTCAAAAGTGATTTTATTTTCCGTGCGTTATTGTAAAATACTCAAAATTTATTAATTTCACAGGTCTATACAGTATGTTTCATATATTACAGCATTTTGCAACGAACTTTGGCAATTTTACTAATTCAGGAATGTTCAGTTCGTTTAAGCTGTAATGATAGATTTCGTTTGTCTTTTCTAGATCAAAATTTAGTCTATAGCATAGCTGGAATCATCCTTTAGGACGATAAAGGGATGTGTGGTACATGTTATACGCCAAAGAGATATCACCTTCCTAGTTGAGGTTTCAGACATTAGTACCATCATTATCCAACAACGCTGGATACTTCTGTACTTATACAAGAGAACTGGCGCTACCATTGCCTTTGCTTCGGACTATCAATTCCGATACACGTTTACAATTTACATGCCATGACAAATCCATAAGTAACAAGCCATTTCAAGTTTGCACTCCAGTCCGTGCTAAATGATACGTTGCTTTAATAGCGTAGTAACACCTGGCTACGCATCAAAATTTGAGCGGGCTACGCATCAAAATTTAAAAAATTGCGGAAGCCACTCAATGCAAAAGAAAAAAAACCCAGCATTTTTTGCTATGTTACTGTTTTTTATTTAAAACAATTTACATATTATAGAATTCCTTCGTGTTTTTGAATGTGACATGGAAAAACCTTGAAAAAAGTATGCTTACATAAGAAAGCCGCAGGTTCTCTATATTGGTCTGATTAGGATATATTATATCTAAACCTCGTATGGTGCAAATTTTTGGGGTAGGTTTTTCAGCTTTGGAAAAATATATACATTGAAATACAACTCTGCTTTCTTTGTTCGAATGAAGACGAACAAGATCCGCGTATGACTGAACGAGATTCGCACATGAAACAGATGACGTTTTAACGTTTAAACTATTAATTAAAATAGTTTATATATTTTTTCCCTAAAGGTGTAAACATGTGCTTCAAATTGTACAGATTAAACATACCTTTTTCCAACTTGTTTTAGTCGTGCCTGTTTTGGAAAGCTCGCAGCTGAGGGAAACTATGCCAGATGTAACTGTAAACCAATTGCAAATTTGGACTTGACGTAGGCCACAAAAGCCTAAGACTCATTAATCAACATGAATACTTTTTTCTTCATTTTTCATTATTTTTTCATTAACCCCTCTTCTTTCATATTTTGTTGCGAAATACTAGCGAACTGCATGTGTGTGCATTAAGAAGTTTAATATAATTTGGAGGTAATTTGAATAAAGTTATGATACAGTTGTTATACGTGTAGGACCTTGCAAGTCTCGTGAAGTGGCATTTGGAATGCAAAATGGAAGGATTCAAGACTCGCTGATAACGGCTTCAAGTATTTATTGGGCAGCCCGATCAACAAAACAAGGACGGTTGAATAGCGCGTCATCCTGGTCTGCAGGTGAAAATGACCAGAACCCATGGATTCAAGTTGATCTTGGGAGAGAAGAAGATGTCACAGCGATTGGGACGCAGGGTCGAGGTGATAAGGCCCAATGGGTGAAGACTTATTCAGTGTCCTATGGTTCAAATGGAAGTGCGTTCGAGCCTTACAAAATTAATGATGTTGTTAAGGTTAGAAATAATAATTGTGGTTTTTGATCGTTGCACATGCAAGGAGAAAATGCCCTCGAGTGAAATATTTCATCAAACAGCAAACGCCAGGCAAAGAAAAATTTTACAGTATCAGCAATATAGCGTAAATGAACTTGCTTTGAACTTGCGGCGTAAGCAGAAAATTTAGTGCGCCCCGGCTATAAGTTTCGAAGTCGCGATCTTCGAATTTCTAGATGATGCTCTATACCAACTAAGCTAAACGGTCAGCATGGATCTAAAACTGCAAATAATCAACTCTACACTGATTGTCGTAAACGTACTCGTTTATATTAATAAATATAGACGAGTATTTTTATGACAGTCAGTATAATCTGATTTGGCCTAATTTTAGAAAGCCCTGAACCCTACTTTTTCATTAATACTAGAAACGAAATTCTGGTCTGGTCGGTCTGCCAATCAAATTAAGGCGCAGCTAGTCTTGATGAAGTTTAGCAGAGTGTTTTAAGAAATTACTTTGCAGGTTATATAATTTTGTCTAGCAGATTGTGATTCAATGACTAACTAACAAACTAGAATGACTTTAATATTTTGCTCAAGTTTGAAGTTACTAAACTTTTTTTCAATTATTTCATAAACAGAAATTCATTGGAAATAGTGACCAGCAGTCTGTCGTTACAAATGGTTTTTCTCCTGCAATAACTGCCCGTTATATTCGTATACAACCAATCTCTTCGCATGGCTATAAATCCATGAGATTTGAAGTTTATGGCTGTTATACAGGTAAAAGGTTCAATATTATGAATTGTTATAATTATAGCCAGTGTTTATTATAATGTGATTGGCTGAATTTTTGTCACTTGCATGGCGTTTTAGATAAACGCTTTAATAAAAAGACAAATGGTTATGAATGAATGCATCTTGTCGGGAATAAGTGAAAAATTGTCGCCCGTTCCGATCGGCTGCGTAAATAAATGTGCACATGCAATGAAGTGGAATGATTACAAGTAACGTTCTCCATTTTAAGAACAAGAAACAAAAACAAATTTATAACAAAGCTTTCGTTGGTGGAAAGCAACTCCCTTAAAAATACGAGGAGAAATTCGACGTTTAGAGATAATGCCCTTCGTCGGAAAGTAAGTGAAATTCTATATCCAAAAATTAAATAAAATGCTACCGAAACACTTATCAGCACGTTCTTCTATTGTTAAAATACGTACAATATATGTTTGTGATAATTGTTTTTAAATCTCGAATGGACCTTTCACCTTTTGACTAAAATTTAGATTTCAACAAGTCTAGACAAAAATTTTATCACAGTTTGAAAGAGCATCACAAAATTAGTAATATTTATCCGAAAGTTAAAAATACGTTCGACGATAATGTTGTAAAATGCTACCGAAACACTGAAAAGCACGTTCTTCGCATTGTTAAATTACGTACAATATATGTTTGTGATAAAATTTTTGTCTAGATTGTTATTTAAAGGTCCATTGCTGACAGCCAATGCTTAAATATGCGTATCACTGATTACGTACACTTGCATGACGGCTAACAACACATATAATTGTGACATAACTTATATAATATTAGTGAGTGAGAATTATAAGACAACTAATATCAATGGTTAATCTCATGGTGACTCGCGTTCCAGTTTCAATATGAAAATACACATTAAATTTGATGCATTTTAACGATGTATTTTTCTCTAACACGTCAACTATACTCGCTAGTCACCTATAAGTTTACGGAATCATCAGAACAAAATTTTTTATTGCATATTGCATTAATGGTGATTCCAGCTATCGACCAATTTTTGATCGACACAAAAAAGAAGAAATCTATCATTATGGCTCAAAAAATATAGCCCTGTCAAGGTATTACACCCGGAAAAATGCACCACTTTGTTCTCAAAAGACGTGCATTTTTCCGCGCGTTATTGCATGTAAAATACTCGAAATTTGTTAAGTTCTCATGTCTATATTTTCCGTATTTTACAACATTTTGCAACAAAATTTGGTAATTTTACTAATTTAGGGATGTTCGTCTAAACTATAGAGATAGATTTCGCCCGCCTTGTCTAGATCAAAATTTAGTCTATAGTATATATAGCTGGAATCATCCTTTAGGATGGTAAAGGAATGTGTGACACATGTTATACGCCAAAGAGATATCACCTTCATAGTTGAGCTTTCATGCATTAGTGTCCTAATTATCCAACAACGCTGGATACTTCAGTACTTATACAAGAGAACTGACGCTACCATTGCATTTGCTTTGGACTATCAATTCCTATACACGTTTACCATTTACATGCCATGACAAATCCATAGGTAACAATTAAGCCATTCCTTGCAAGTTTACACTCCAGTCCGTGCATGCTAACATCTGTTGCTTTAATAGAGACCTTACGATTTAGGACGGCAACGCGACGGCAATGGCTACCAATACAATAGATCATTGAAAAGAATTGAATAATTACAATATATGAATAATTTAGTCTAACCGGAAGGAAAAAATCAGGGGGGCGGACAGAAATTTGCCCGACTTTTCGGGATTGTGCCCGACCAGTACCTAAAAATTTTTTTCCGGAAAAATTATTTCGGCGACCTCCCCCCCCACCCCCCCCGTCGCCAAAAAAATTTCGGTCAGTGTACCATTTTAGGGGTCAAAAAAATTTTCCGGACATATCAAAATTTTTCGGAACATCACACAAATTTTCTAAAAAAAAACAAAATCTACAACAAAATTGACTGAATTTTCGAATAAATTTACATAATTTGTCCCAATTTTTTTTATTACAAACCAAAATTGCCCGACTGTTGATCGAATATTGCCCGACTGCCAAAAAAACTGGGGGGCTACCGCCCCCACCCCGCCCGGTACGCCTATGAATTTAGACATTGCCCTCGCTCTGTTTACAACGCCAAACCACAGATTGTCACGTCTTGATACAACGGCTGCATTTCAAGCCGCAACAAGTTCAACTTCAAACTGGGTTCAGTGTAACTCTTCCCAACCATAAAATCCATGTCTTCAACTTCTAGATAGATAGATAGATAGATAGATAGATAGATAGATAGATAGATAGATAGATAGATAGATAGATAGATAGATAGATAGATAGATAGATAGATAGATAGATAGATAGATAGATAGATAGATAGATAGATAGATAGATAGATTAATGAATCATATATCGCAGCCAAAAAAGGCTGAATTACAAATGATTTACAAATGATATGAAATAAAATACTAAGTTCATTATTTACAGTTCATTGTTGCTTAATATATTACTACGCTAAAAACTACAACGTCACTTTCCAATTCACGAAGCCAAAAAATGACTGAATTACAAATGATTTACAATTGATATAAAATTATTTACAATTCATTGTTGCTTAAACTATTACTACGCTAAACACTACAACGTCACTTTCGCTGCTTGACTAGGTATAAAAGAATTTTTAAAATTAACGGTCTGTTTTGATTAAAGGAGTTTATACTTTCTTACGGTTCGAAGGCTGTCAAAAGACGTATTTAAAGTAGGTAAGATATTCTTTAATTTATGACTAATTGGATCTTGTTCAATTTGTTCAAAAAGCTTTATACATGAATATTCTCGTCTGTCATAAAGTGACTGTAAATGTCCCTGTTCCAAGGCTTCCTTATACCTGGTTCCAGGAAAAAAATCCTCATTGCACGTCTTTGCACTCGTTCTAAATCGTCGGACAGATATGTAGGAAGACTTGAATGAAAAACTTCACAAGCATATTCCAGAATCGACCTGATACACGCATTATAGAAACCAATTAGATGTTTCTTACCAACACCAGCACGTCGTAATTGTTTTAAAAGATACATGCGTTTCGAAGCCTTAAGAACAACTATTCCTATATGTTTATTCCATTTTAGGTCGTCTGTTAACGTCATACCCAGAATTTTTGCTGATTTTACAATTTCTAGGTGTTGCCCGTTAATAATAATTGGTTCAACCATGCATTCACGTTTGGCAAACTGATTCCTCAATTCTTTGCATTTAACAGGGTGTAGGTGTAATCCCCGAGCCGACGGCGCGAAGCGCCGTGCGAGGGTACTAATTCCCCCCGGCTATTTACACCCGGGGAAACGAAAGCATTAGCGGAGTTTAAAGTTCATCAATTATCGCGGGCGTGGGTCACCAACGGTGTTGGGTGGGTGGTCATCCTCAGTGATCTCAAAAATATGGTGGACTATCGCGAATAGCGGACACTGATTGGTCCAATTTAAAGTTTGCATTAAAACGACTGCATGCATGACGACAGCGAAATAGCAAACATTTCTTGATTTGATGATTGATAAATTTCTTGCAAATATATTTCATTTTGCTCGCATTTTTGCAAGATTTTTTAAATTTCAAAAGCTCTCTGAGAAAGAAACTGCGAAAGAATCGGCTAAAAGAAGGGAGCCGACGTTAACGAAGGTAAGTTTGTTTTAAATATTGATTTTATAATGGATTTAAAACCCGACGGCCTTTGCGTGTATGAAACAACTAAACAAAACAGCATATAATTTCAGTGTATCTTTAATATTGATTCCTTTCTTATGATATTGAATTTTTTAAATAAAGAAGAAAGCAAAGTTATTTGCAAACTTAAAGTTTATCGATAAAGCCATTTTAAAAGGCAGTTTAGTTTTATAACACTATAGTGACTTTAAAAACGTTTTGCGAAGCGTTTGTGGTTGAATTTTACCTTAAATTGAGGCTTATATTACGTATAATAACATACCTAACATATATATGTTGGGAAATTATTAATTTTGTAATTAAAAGTGATATTTTAAGGCGATTTTTCATTTGTTAGAATATTCTTAAAAAATTATCGTGTTACCATGACAACTACTTTAGATACTTCATGTTCGGAAAATACAATGGTTTTGTTAGCCTGCTCACAGACGTTGTAGTTCTTACGCCAACAAGCGACGAAATACTACCGTCTGCCAATCATCTGGCAGTGTTCAAAAAAGTTAGACCCAATTGGAAGCCGCCTTATTAAGAGATTAGCTACTGGGGAAAGCCCTTGCACATGCATTGGAATATATTGTTTGGGTTGAAACTAAGCTGGAAATTTGTTTACTTGCGTGGATAGTTTTGTATACTATAGCGTTGAACTTCACGATGTTTACGTAGAATAATATTGTGATCATCTTCTCGCATGTTAAGCAAACAATTGGTGTATATAAAGTGCTAAAGCAATGCAGTAGGAGAAATTAAAATTTTTGTTAACAATGACAAACAATCAATCGGGAAACTGGAGGATATCAGGATTTATTATATACACAAGGTCTGGATATGAGGTATTCTGCAATCTGATTGGTTCTCTACTACCAGGATATTAGCTCATATCCTGCTAGTAGAGAAAATCAAAATGGCGGCTAAAACTGAATTTCCGATGTTTTGCGAACGAGAAAACGGCAAGTTGTTCGCTTTTTATAGCCCTTTCACGATTAAAAACACAATGAAAAAACTCCCACAAATTGTTTACAAGTTAGCAAATGAATTTTTAAAATTTAAAATGGTTAAAAAATATATTTTTGAAAAAATAATCGGCCGAAAGAGCGAAGATACAAACATAAACAAAACAGATAAATATTGAAAATACCCGAAAAGCAAAGTCTGTGAATTCAGGCCTTGTGTATATAATAAAACAGTTATTCCACTCACTCTCGTCGAATATGAGCGATAGCCGATTCGACGCTACGCGCCTCATCGGCTATCAGCTCATATTCGACTCGAGTTCGTAGAATAACTGTTAAATGTCCAAATGTTGCTCTTGATACTTCCTTTATGCCATGACTTCGACGAAAACTTCTAAAAGATTAAGCCCTCATTGTCATGTAGAAAAGTATGGACAAGTTAGCGTATAAACGTTTCGAAGTTTGGGCGAATTGGAAAATTCATCACGGCGCAATTTTAATACAAGTTTCTCGGGTTTGTGTTGTGTTTACAGTTTACATTCAGAAGTGATTGCTCAAACAGCAAATTAGTTTACTTTGAAGCTAATATTTCGCTTTCTAAGCCACAGTATTGTATAAAATTTTCTGTCTTCCGAGTTCTGTTGCCTTATAAAGATAAACTGTTAAAATTTCAGCGAAATATATTCGGCATTTGATGCTGTCTGGCTAAGATTCATACAGCTAGTATAATATCCAAATCTGATCATTAATGGTGCATTTTATTACCTGGACAAGTATCAGTATATTTAAATTGTGTGCAATTTTGATTAAATTAAAATGTGCAATTTTGACGAAAAATTCAACCGACTACTGCCTTCAAAATATATATTTATATTTATTCCGCTCCTAAATCAACTGACGTCACTTTCCAGAATTTGGAAGGTAATTTCTGATTGGTCGATGTAGCAGAATTCAGTTTGGCGCTCGGGTAAGCAGACGGTAGTATTTCGTCGCTTGGCGTAAGAACTACAACGTCTGTGAGCAGGCTATGGTTTTGTCAGCAAGGCGAGGGTTTCTGCATGCATGTATTTTCTAGTTTATTTTGATCAGACCAGTTCACACTCCTGTCAACAATTGGCTGTAAGGCACTGTTACCGAACCTAGGAATAACCTGAGATATTGTAGTACTGATCGTCAGTATATTTCCACATATCCTTTAAAGAGTCGCCCGAAAGTCGAAGGTCATTAATCATAGCGAGAAAAAGCCACGGACCAAGTTTAGTTCCCTGTGGGACACCTGCTGGGACATGCAAAAAGTCGGAGTAACAATCAGAATCAAGTTTCACTCGTTGAAATCGGTTACGTAAAAAATTGACTATCCAATTTAAAACTGTTGGTTTAATACTATATTTATGAAGCTTCGCAACCAAAAGATTATTATCAACCAAATCAAACGCTTTCCTGTAATCCAATAAAATAACCCTAACTGCGGAACCTGTTCATCAGTAGCAGCCAACCATTTATGAAGCATTGATATCTGGGCAAACTTTGTACTTGATCCTGGAATAAAACCAAATTGTTTAGGGTCGATGATATTTAAAAGCTTAGGTTTTAGATCATGTTGAATGATAAAATCTTCGGCAATTTTTGATAAGTTTGACGTCAAAGATATTGGTCTCAAATCTTTGTTAAAATCCTCAATATCTTGAGCCTTGGGAAATGGTTCTATATCTGCCATTTTCCATATATTAGGAACTTTGCATTCAAGAAATGAGGAGTTGAGAACATCCGTAACAGCTGGTGCATTTATATCAGCATACGTCTTCAGCAACCAAGCGGTAGACCATCCGGACCACCTGCCTTAGACTTGTCAATCCCAGGGGCGGATCTAGGATTTTTCGTACGTTAGTCAAAAATTTCGTTGCTGAACATTGGGGGAGGGGGGTACATTTTACTGGCGGAGTGGGTACTTTTGACTGGGGTCGGAGGGGGGAGGGGGGTTGCGAAGCAAATTAATATTTTTTATATGTGTTCTGTTTACGAAAAAATGTAACTTAAGAAATTGCTTTTTCGGCAAATGTCAGACAGATATCCTATTCTCATCGAGAAATAGATTGACAAGGATGACTTGACGTTTTAAAAATTGTTATTTAATTGCATATTTTTTCCTTTGACATGGATGGTCAAAAAAAATGCAATATAGTGATGCAGTTTAAAACATTTCATTGATTGTTAAGCAGGAAGTGAATTTCCACGTTTAATTCACTGCTCCTCGAGTTTCATTCGTAGCAGAAACATGCGCCATAAATAAGTATTTACAATGGCAACATGATCCATTTTACTTGTTGTGTACATGTTGTAGAGATCGTATTACACAAGGCCATGCTACATTGTCGTGTTCTTGTAGTTTAAAATATTAAATAGATATAAACAGTGTTATTAAGTAGCGATCTGATTAATATATAAAGTCTACATGTCACAAGAAGCATAAACAAAGTATAAACACACTGAAACTGCCTGTATGAAGCCGCAGTATTTATATAAATTGACGGAAATATTATGTAAATTTCGTCTCGTATTATTATACGTCTTATACGCGTACCCGCCGATATTTATATAGCATGCATGTGCATACAGACGCACAATCCACCACAGTCTACAACAGTTATAATGCTATATCTAGTTAAAATAGAATATATTTATCTTAAGGCCTTACAAAAGATTTTTGTCTTCTCTCGAACGTACTTCAGGATGTAAGATTCCGCACCAAAATTTGGCGTGCGAGGAAGGCTGCTTATGTTATTCACAACGCTCAATAAAGTTTAATAGAAAGCTTCGGTACACCGTTATCGCTCGTTTAAATCAGCTTCAATATCTTTGACATTTTGTCGATCGTTATTCTCTTAAGCAGCCTTTACAGTTTCGTAAATACTAACAGACATGGCTCGTATTAGTTCAGAATTTCTGATAGTAAATCTTCCCATTGAACTTTAATAATTTGCGGTCAAGCACAATTATTAAAGTAGCGATCAGAAAGGGCCAGAAACGTCATAGACCTTTCCGTGCACTAATGAAGCCTGAACGGTATGATCGATCAAAAAAATCCAGCCAATGGGAATTCAGGATTGTTTTGAATTAGCCAATCGGATAGCCTGTATTCGAGCCCCTGATCGCTTTAGCGATCAGAACTCCCCACAGATCGCGCAAAAATCCAAATAGCCAATCAGATGGCTGGAATCAGACTCAGAGCGTGCAAAACTCATGCGTAAGACCGCTTTTCTGGGCGTTCATGTTCGATGGCCTTGCTACTGAATGATATTTCAAAACTGGACTGTTAAACTTTCAATACATTACACTGCGCGAAGTTTAATAACTGGACTGCTATTTTAATTTAACAATTTTCCATTTTTCTGGCCAATTTTTACCTTAGTCGCGTGATCGCTCTGATCACCCCTAGATCCGCCCCTGTGTCAATCCCCCGAAGTTTCTGCGTTACTGACTCCACAGTTACTTGGATACATTCGTCACCTTCTTAAGGAAAACACAAGTTTGTCAAAATCACCCAGTAGAATTATTCCACAGTTCATATAATTTGCCTCAAAATATTCCATCGACGTTCTCAAATAGTGAAGCATTTCATTATTATTTGCATCCGGGGGGTGATACAGCACACAAACAATGATGCTCGAGTATCCGCGAGGGAGTCTTTTCGGTCGCAACAATGACCATAGCACTTCGCGATCCTCATTATAAGGACAGGCCAAGATTTTACACTGAATATGGTTGATTACGTAAAGGCAAATATCCCCATGTTCTTTATGCTTACGGTCCCTTCTAAGTAATTGATATCCCTCTATGTTAACTGAAACGTCGGGAATCGATTCCTTTAACCATGTTTCGGTGATAGCAGCGATGTCACAGTGGTTTTGTTTCATGCCAAAAGCCACTTTATCTATTTTATGGGTTAGAGACATTGTATTGGAAAGTAAAACAGAAGAAACAAACTATTTTTCCGTTGTCCCGGCCTCATTTTCCTGAGAAGTTAATTAAAGCCTGAATTCTAAACCGTATTAAATTCATACGATTGATAATATACGAAAATTATTTAATATACGACAAAATTGAAGCAGTTAATTTTGGCCGTCGTCGTCGCGTTGCCTTCCAAAAATCGTAAGGTCTCTAATAGCATAGCAGCACCCTGGCGTTAAAGCGAAACATCTACTAATGATCAGCAGGCTACGCATCAAATTTTTGAAAAGATTGCGGAAGCTACCCAATGCAAAAGAAAACCCCCCAGCATTTTTGCTATGTTAATATTTTCATTTAAAACAATTTACAGATAAGAATGTCTTCGTGTTGTTGACTATGATATGGAAAACCCCTGAAAAACTTATGCTTGCGTAAAAAAGCCGCAGGTTCTCTACTGGTCTGATTTAGATAAAGTAGAGATAAATTATATCTAAACCTTGTATTGCGCAAATTTGAGGAGAAAAGATATACATTGAAATAGAACTTTGGTTTCTTCGTTCGAATGAAAACAAACATAATCTGCACATGACTGATTTGTCTCACTTTTCTCTTCATTTTGATGGTGTTTTTATCCGACAATAGTTTATCTTGAAGGTTATAAAGCGAAGTTTTAACCACCTTATTAGCGTACGGAAATGCTGGCCGACAGGAGGAATTTAGCGTACTATAAAAATATGACATTTATACTTGTTACACAGCTTGTAGGCGAAAACGGCGGAAAGTTTTATTGTATACAGATTAATTTAATCATACTTTTTCCTACAATTAGTTGTGCCTGTTTTGGAAAGCTCGCAGCCAAGGGAAATTATGCAAGATGTAACTATACCAAATGCATATTTTAGATTCGAAGTAGGGCACAAAAGCCCAAGCCCTATTAATGAACTTAAATTGTTTTTTCTTTATTTTTCATTAATCCATCTCCTTTCATATTTTGTTGCAAAATTCTAGCGAACTGCATGCATGTGTGTGCGTTGAGAGGTTAATACAATTTGGAGGTAATTTGAATAAAGTTATGATACCGTTATTATACGTGTAGGACCTTGCAAGTCTGGTGAAGTGGCATTTGGAATGCAAAATGGAAGGATTCAGGACTCCCAGATAACTGCTTCAAGTAGTTATGGGGCAGATTTATCAACAAGACAAGGACGTTTGAATAGCGCGTTATCCTGTCGGCATATCCAAGTGATCAGAACCCATGGATTCAAGTTGATCTTGGCAGAGAAGAAGATGTCACAGCGATTGGAACGCAAGGTCGGGGTGATTATGCCCAATGGGTGGAGACTTATTCAGTGTTCTATGGTTCCAATGGAAATTCGTTCGAGCCTTACAAAATTGATGGTGATGTTAAGGTTAGAAATAAAAATTGTAGTTTTTTATCGGTGTACATGCAATTTAAGGAGAAAATATTCTCGAGTGAAATATTTAGTATTTTCCAGACCGCGTATAAGCAGAAAAATTTTCGCGCCCGGCTAGGTTTCAAAGTCGCGACCTTCGAATTTCTAGATGATGCTCTACCAACTAAGCTTCACCGTCCGGACGAACCGAAAACTGCAAATAATGACCTTTACACTGATTGTCGCAATCATACTCGTTTATATTAATAAATATAGATGAGTATTTTGATGACATTCCGTATATATAATCTGATTTTGCCTGGACACGACTTTTTCATTAATGCTGGTAACGGTCTGGTCGGTCTGCCAATCAAAGTAAAGCGCCGTTATAGTCCTAAAGGAGTTTAGCAGAGTATTGTAAGGAGTTTTTTTGCATGTTATATAATTTTGTTTAGCATCAGTAGATTGTGATTCAATTCCGTATACATAATCTGATTTTGCCTAATTTTCGAAAGCCGGCCTGGACACGACTTTTTCATTAATACTGGTAACGGTCTGGTTGGTCTGCCAATCAAAGTAAAGCGCCGTTATAGTCTTAAAGAAGTTTAGCACAGTGTTTTAAGGAGTTTCTTTGCATGTTATATAATTTTGTTTAGCATTAGTAGAAACAAACTTGAATGACTTTAATGTTTTGCGCAAGTTACTAAACGTTTTGTCAATTATTTCATATTCAGAAATTCATTGGAAATAGTGACCAGCAGTCTGTCGTTACAAATGCTTTTTCTCCTGTAATAACTGCCCGTTATATTCGTATACAACCAATCTCTTCGCATGGCTATATATCCATGAGAGTTGAAGTTTATGGCTGTTATACAGGTAAAAAGTTCAATAATTATTATGTATTGTTATAGCTAGTGCTTATTGTAATGTGATTTGCAAATATTTTGTCACTTTAATTGTGTGGGTTTAGATAAACGGTATAATATACAAATGATGATGAATGAATGTATCTTGTCGGGGAATAAGTGAGAAATTGTTGCCCGTCGCGATTGGCTGCGTAAATAAATGTGCAAAATGAAGTCGAATGTTTACAAGTAACGTTTCTCCATTGTAAGAAAAAGAGAGAATAGAAAAATGTACAACGAAGCTTTCCTTGATGGGGAAGCAACTCCCTGAAGAAAAGAAGGAGAAATTCGACGTTTGGAGCGACGGACCTTCGTCGGGACGTCTGTGAAAATGTATACTCAAAAAGCAACATAAAATGCTGCCGCGGGAAACACCTATCAGCACGTTCTTTTTATCAGCACGTTCTTTTTATCAGCACGTTCTTTTTATCAGCACGTTCATATTCTGTGATAATTTTCATTTAAATCTCGAATTGCTGACAGCCAATGCTTAAAATGTGTATTACTGATTACTGCACTTGACGGGTGACAAAAGATAGCTAGAATTGTGACATAAATTATATAAGATCAGTGCGTGAGAATAATAACACAATTAATATCAATGTGCAGACAAGTAATTAAGTTTGATCTACTTTAACGATGTATTTTTTTCTAACACTTCAACTATAGCCGATAGTCACCTAAAGTTTCAGAGGCCGCGGAAGCATTTCGAAATTGAGGGGGGGGGGGG